>WOGN01003395.1:0-15323 GCA_015342105.1 Leptinotarsa texana
TTCAAAAAAAAGTTGAATTTGACAAACACTGAACGTCAGTGGCCGCATCATTTTAAGTAACATTTAAAGCACAAACAAGTGCCGAAGTTGAACTTCATTGAAACTTTTCGAAAAAAAAGTTTCCCATATGGTGCGCACTTTTATGGTGACACTGTATAATTCTGATAGCTGTTTTATCTATTATTCAGAGAGCATTAAGGTTAAGTTGAAATGCAACTTCAGCTGATACTTTATCTTTTCATCAGTAGTATCATGTATTTGTAAAGCATTATATTCATTGTTTTTGTTATGTTCCATAACAATCAATAAATACGATTATTATTATTGAAATTCAAAATAAACGATTAATTACTTCGAAATTTATGGAATGTATTCATTTTACATACGTTTGATAGACCATATCACATTTCCCTCTAGGCAGTGGCGGATTCAGAGTGTCCATAACGGGAAGGTATGTTCACGCAAATAAATGATTCGGATGTTTGAAATTTTCGGAGTTTTCAATGTTGATAATATGGAATTGTTTTCTCAATAGCTCCATTCGAAATTTGGAAATTTAGCTTTTGCATCAATTTCTACTTCGATCTAGATGAGAAATAAGCACGTTTTTCTAACTATCTATCAAATTACATTTTTTTTCATCAGTGTTGCAAAATGAAACTCAGTGCAAGTACATACTGAACCTAACCTTTTCAGTTAGCGGTAGACTAAGGTGACGAAGACACGATCCTGGCAGGCCATGATGAACCCCTCAGTTTCCGATTTTGGCCCACTTGACCTGAGAAAAGTGAAAATTAGGTGCTTTGATAAGCCCAGGTCTTCAATGTTATTGAAGAAGGCCCCCATGCCTTGGCTTAGCCTTGTGCTGTCGCAGAAGTGAAACTTCTTTTATATGGGGCTTTTGCTGAACGGATTCTAAATCGGTGACAGAGTTGTGATCACCTTGTTCAGTGTCGAAAATTGCTTGTGTAGCTGCCCTGTAAAAATTATCCAAATTCTGCTTTCTCATGGCCGCGGACTATGCAGAGAAGGAGATCCGAACTCCTGACGACTTTAAAGCCTCTGTCATGTAGACACTCCAAACTGAAATGTTCACGGCCTCCTCATTGTAGGGGGAAGTACAACCGTGGAATGAACGATTTGGGATGCTAAGTTCTGTGGAGGTGTAGCGGTGCAAGGTACAAGGTGCAAGGTACATTTTCCGAGGCCCTCTGATGGTTCAAGAAGAATGGTTCATAAAATGAGGAAACTTTTGAAATTTTTTATTCATTAAGAAACACTTTTACTCATGTATTTTTTGGAATATTGAACAAAAAAATTAATAATAAAAAAACCCGACACAAAGAAAAGGTCGCCGTATCAAGACCCCTTTGAAAGTCACTGACACTGCGGCTATTTACTCACTTCACTTTCATTGATGAATGATAATATATTTCCATATCATGAGTGATCATCGGATCCGAGAATAATGTGCCCCAAAGAGACGTGATGAGACATGAATAACAGCCTTTCTTCTCGAGATTTGAGAGTAGAGAGGGCATCATTCAGCCACAAATTAGATAATAATAATAATTTCTGTTATCAGAATCTTAGTTTAACGTTTAAGTTTGCAAATGTCCATATAGGACGAAACTGCAGTAAAGTTAATTACAAATAAAAGTGGTAAAAACATAGAAATAAACTTTGAGTATTTGTGCTTCTGAAAAGTCGAGAATTTACAAATACAACAATTTTTTATTCTTTTCTTATCATATCGTTTGTTGACTTAACAAGGAAATAGCTGAAACTATTTTTTTCCGATGTTGTATCTTTCTCTGCTTAACGGGAACTGACCAACACGAAAATGAAGCCGCAATTTTTGCTGTGCACCGTTCTGGGAACTATATGGGAGATATATCTATTATGATAGGATCTGAAACTGTTTTATTAGCCAGTTGGCGATCTTATATCTTCTAAAAGCATAAGTGAAAACAACTAAACTATATCCATCCAAAGTAACCCAAACAAAAATTGATGCGTGATCAAAGCATGATCACCACGCTCATTTGCATCTATTAGGTAAAATAAAGAAGCCTCCTAACGCTGGCCAATCAGATTTAACTGCAATCGGCTGGAGAAATTTATTGTTAGTGTAGGAAATCAAAACAGCGGTAGGACCGTGGGATCATAGGAATCTGTCAAGAAGAGAACAAGTGATTATAACTCGACTCAGAATAGGACATACAAGGCTTACCCATAAATACCTGGTATCTCGAGGAGAGGAACCACAGTGTCAAATTTGTGAAATGTCACTCACAGTAAAACACATCATAACGGAATGTCCGATGTTCCAAATGGAAAGAGGCAATTACAATATACCTCAAGATTTGAAAGAAGCTCTAGGACGACATCAAGTGAAAAATTTATTTGCTTTTTAACTGCTCTCAACCTTATTATAAAATTGTAAATAATACCTAATGATTTGTGATAAATACACTTCTCTGCTGATATCAGGTTGATACGGATAATTTAAAATAAAAAAAAAACACTTACATATCTTCTGCCTCACTTAAATATTCAGTGACAACGGTCATTATAAACTTATTTTTCACTGCGATGAAAACTCCACCGCGAATCCAACTTCCTTGTGTCACGGTTTCGACGATACACGGTGTACTTATTAGTATAGAATGGTCCCAATATGCCCAATAGTTTCTGATAAAAGAATGTGGACAAACATACACATATGTGAACATACATAATAAATACATACATCTATGAAATATTTGTGTATTTGTTTTGAAGCCTGAATAAATTATCATTTCTTATTTCCAAAACTATTGTACTCTGTCATATTATATACATACGGGTTGAACCGATAATTTCTTTCTTTAAGTCTATCACGACCCAGACCTTTCATATCGACAGGGTGAATTTGGGCTATTCTTTGTTGTGGTTTCTGTTTCTGTTGGTGAAAAGGGTGATTACCTACTTGAGAAGGAGATGCTGTTTGACAAATCTCAGAATACACCAACGATTTCAGTGATACTCCCGATCATTCACATGGGAGCGACCGCTTATAATTGCAGATCGATCACCTTCACCCATTACACAGGATAAATCGTCACCTCATAAAAAATCATTTCTTCTCCACACTCAGAGAATATGCATATCAAAGCCGATGCCGCTGCGCAATGTCTCGCAAACGATTCGATATGAATGAGAATAGTAAGTAATTGACCAGCAAGAAATTAAATTCTTGATTAAGTGGCGGCTATCTGATTGTCTGCATTAACTTCCCATGAGCAGAACAGTAGCCGAAGCAATAAATCCCGGCAAAGACAGCCGTTATCTCCGGGAGTAGAAGACCAATTGGTTTGAATGACTATTAGCGGCTCTTCGACTTTACATCTCACCCCGGGCTATCTCGCCTAGCCTTCTGGAACAGAGGCGCACCTTAAACAAAGAGAATCTACATTTTATGATAAGAAAGTGTCTGTAGACTGAACGTTTGTGTCAGGTACACTGCCAGATATTACAAGCAGGACTCTAACCACCAGATTTTTGTTTTAAGGAAATGAGGATGAATGGAATTTTATCAAAAGATCGATTGTTTCAAGTATCTAACACTATGAAATATCATGAATTGGAATAGCAGAATTGAGACCTTGGTATACAGTAAATGCGAAAAATAATATGTTTTGTACTCGTCAGAATTGTAATATTCTTCGTTTTTTATCGCATTGTCCTAGCATTACAGAAAAATCTTCAGGACGCTTTGGGGGTGATGCTTTTATAAATTACATCCATATGGAAATGCTGCTTCAAAATGCTTATTCTGCAAGAAGGATGCCACTCGAATGAAAGTGTTCCTTGAGATTGTAGTTCAAAGTGTATTTTGTTTAACCGGATGTGATGTGAAACTATTCCTTGCCATTCTGATGTATACCGTTCTCATTGAAATGAACGGAGTCAGTTAAATGCTTCCTGTGGAAGTATCTATCAAAGACAATTCTCTTACTGGCCGTTCATGTACCAGACTATCAATATCCAGATTGTGCTTTTTGAGTGTGTAATTAGACGAATGACTCTTCTCAGGATAGAACCTTAGGATACAGAACATTAGTGATTTTCTCATCTGAAAAAAAAACAAATTTGAGTCTATGAGGCATCATACACTGTCGCAGAATTGCTGCTAATTGAAATATTATTCCAAGTATCTAAGGTATTCAATTATACTCCCAGCAAGCCAATGGACCTGAATATGTGAGAGTTCCGATATTATTATGTCAAGTTCTGCTGTATTCAACTTCTCCGAGAAAAATGATTTCTTCATTAAGATATACATGAAAATTCTCGTTGTAACTAAAGCAGAAAACCAGCATCCACAGGTCGTTGATATACAGCAAAAAAAAAGGGTGATAATATGGGTCCTTGGGGAACACCAGCACGAGAATCTTCTTGTGTAGCGGTAGACCTATACAAAGGGTGGATGAGATATGAAAGATACTTCAACAAAGTGTTGCCCATCCTTACACTTGGCTGCACCATACTAATGAATGAAATTAAGTACATCAGTACTCTCAATTCGTGAAAAGTTGTTATTTTGATGATAGTTTGGACAAACTATAAGTATTCAAATAACACCAAGAAATCGACTCCATATTATACAGGGCGTTCTAAAATTACTATTATTTCCATTATGCATAAAAGTAGTCGAAAGTTCATTTTTTCAAATAAAACCCCCTGTATATTACTCGATAAATTGAAAGATGGTGAAAAATGCTTCAAGATGATATTCATGTATCTATATCTAAGGCGTTTCGAAAAGGCGTTATTATCTAACGCCTTTTCAAAACTCACTTCACGAGTAAAAATCTAAATATAAGAAACGTATATTTGAGTATACTTACAAGAGAATTTATTTTCGAATTAATTCACGTGAGAGTGTGGTCTGAATTTGAAAACAAAATCTTGGTTTTTCCTTAATAAAATCAAAATATATCAAAGAAATTTTAAATAATTGTAGATATTATATCTATCTAATATATAAAAATGAATTGCTGTTCGTGGGTCTCGCTACAGCTGGACCGATTTGGCTAGTTTTGGTTTTGAATTATTTGTGGAAGACCAGGAAGCTTTAAAAGGTGAAAGTATACAGCTGGACCCATTTTTATAATTTTTGTATTTTTGGATTTGTCTTTGTCGGAAAAAGGATAATAAGTATTGAAATAGGATATTTTATCAATAAAAATAATATTAATAATAATTATAATAATAAAAAACTCAAGAACGTCTGGACCAATTTTTATGATTTTTGTCTTTGTCTTCGTCGGGAACAGAATAATAAGTATTGAAAAATGATGTTTAATCAATAATAATACAAATAATAATAAAGTAGTTTGGCGGCTATTCGCCGCCAAACCCAAGAGTGGGTCATGAGAAAGATTTTAATAATATATTTTTGAAGTTGGACAAATGAATTTATCATTGTAAAAAAAGTTAGTGCTAGCCCTCCTGGAATGGAATTTGCAGAATATGCGAAACAAACAATTTATCCTATACACATATTATTATTATTTCTAGAAAAGAAGATACTCGAGTACAAAAGTAAAAAGATACCATTTTTCATTTAATATTTCGGATTATGTTTCTCCTACATATATTTTTATCAAGTTTGGTTAATCGGCAATATTGCTATTCTCTAAAAATACATATACAAAAAGGAAACATATTTGTCCTTTCAAAATAATAGTTATTTTAATCCGTTCAGGAGCAAAAATACTGATATCGCTTCTATTTCGATAATGGTTTCCACGATCGCATTATTGAAGATATCTTTCTTGCTTCACAAACAGGAGATAATTGTATCATTAAAGATTCCGACGTTTTTTTAGACTCTTTTCGTTCACACCTTCATTTTTAATGGGTGAGATAAAAGACAATAAAGGTGACTTGAAAGGATATCTCTCATCCCATGTGGATGGAAGTGATAAGATTAGTCATAAAAACGTGTTGAGTGAACTATTTTGATGATAAAGAACAATTTTGGTGACATATTCATCATTTGGATGAGAAAGAAGTCATTTTAACTCATTGATTCATATTTCGTCAGAATTCAGATTTGTAGATGTAGAAAATTGATAATATGTATCTCAAACTGATTTCAATTATCTCATTGATCATACTCGATAAAAACTGATAATCTGGTCGATTTAGATATTGGAAGCTACCTAAATTGCCACTAAGCTGAGAATCAGTAAGATTGTTTGAAATATGATTGAAAATGAAATTTGAAAGTTCCATATCTTTCCCCTGTATAGAAAAAATTGTATTCAAGGTCAAAAGTCAAAAAATTAGTTTTTCGCGATTTTCAGCAAAATGGTAAGTTTTATCATAAAAATACTTCAGACAAAAATTGTAGGCCATAAAATTATCTACAAAAATTGTTCACATACTTCTTCTACTATGAGCCACCGTTTTTGAGATATAACGATTCAAAAAGTTGTAAAAGTTGTAATAGTCATAATATGCACACGTTTCTACGCCACCTAAGAGGTAGTGTACTTAGCGCGTTTTTTCAAACGTGGTTTCTGCAGTAGGCCTATTCCACGGGTCAGTTGTGATCCTGTTTGATTTGAGACTAATGCAAAATAATGGATATTAGCAGAGATTGAAAGGATAACAGATAGAATTTGAGTTAAAAATAAGTAGTGAAATTCAATCGACCGAGTCGTAACTTTCAAATTCTTCTTCTTGTTTTTGTTCGTCTTTTTTTTCTTGTTCTTGTTCTTCTTCGTCTTCATCCTGAGTACATGCAAACTGCGTTAATAGCGATGTGTCGTATGTCGCGTCGTTGGAGTCAAACGGATCCTCCACTGTTGTTGATTCAATATTAAAGCACGACCGGCCTTGACAATATGTACATGCCTGAGAACAAAACAGCCCGGCTGCACCCCTTTTTGCAGTTGCAAAAAATTGTGTTCAGCAGTTTTCCGGCGCAGGTGAAAGTAAAGTTTTTGTTCTAATGAATTGTATCCCTCCAGTTATGAATCATTTGATTAAGAGAAAAATAGATTTTTCAGTTGGAGTTCGAGCAGTGAGTAATACGAGTAAGTCTACATCTTCACCAACAACAATAGTTGTATTTGTCAAATTGAATTGTTCTATTGCTGTTTCAATTATTATCAATGCATCAGCAGCATTATTAGCTTATTTTACCAAAATATTTTCTGCAGTAAATTTTTCTTACAATATTGAAATGAACCGAGACTTGTGAGTAATTGTAAGAAAATTTTGTTGACTGGTTGGAACTGTCATATTTTCATCAAATAAAATTTCAATTGATGTAGATGTTGCTGAAGTTCGACGACGTTGTTCTGCAGTTGTTAACATATACTACAACTAAAAATGTGTATACGTAGCATACTCATCATATTATGACGATTACTACTTTACAACTTTTTGAATCATTATATCTCAAAAACGGTGGCTCGTGGGAAAAAACGTCCCAAAACACTTTTTGTTGATAATTTTATGGTCTACAATTTTTGTCTGAAATATTTTTATAATAAAACTTACCGTTTTGCTGAAAGTCGCGAAAAACTCATTTTTTGACTTTGCCCTTGAATAATTTTTTTCCATACAGGGGATAGATGGGAAACTTTCAAATTTTATTTCTAATCATATTTTAAACAATCTTACTGATTTTCAACTTGGTGGGAATTTAGGTAGCTTTACTCTTATTTTTTGGTCTAATTTCAGCAGACTATCTCTTTCGAATTGGAAATTTGAATCGAACATTACTCATATAGGTAACGTACAATTACCACTGTCCGTTTTTCTTTCGTTTGATTTTTTTATTAATCTCTTAAGCTTCCTCTACAAGACTCACGAAGTTACCTCAACGAAGTTAGTCGTAGAACGGACGTACAAACTCGAGCGAATCAAAGTACATTTCTACTCCTCTATTCTCTTCACTTCGCTCAATTTTGATCAACTTCTCGAATAGTGTATAGGACCCTCAAATATTATATTTTATAATTCATTTAGTTTGAAGTGACGAATTGAACAAAAAATAAAGAAGAGGTCATTTCTTATGTTTTCCACTTAATTTCAAGTAAATAATTGTGAAAGTAACAGTCAAGGCTAACTTGAACCTCTTTAATCATTTGAAAGTATCCTACCCTAGCCCAACAAAATAAACACGAGATAGTTCATGGTTATTTGAAACAAATTAAATAAACATTGTGGGATTGCGATAATGAAACAGTTGTAATATTTGTTGAGAGTAGTTGTTGTCTTTGTGGGTTATACTTCCAAAAATATACATTTTATTTCCATATTGAGATTCCAATGACAATATTCTTATTAAAAGCTAATGATTTTTTATATCGTTATTGTTACAAGTTTTGATTTTGGCAAGAATATAGTACTACATGTAAATTTCAATTGCATATGAACATTGCAGAAAAATCAATTTCCAGAACTTCACTAAAATAATTCGGGTATTTTCAAATTACTCTTTAAAGAGGGTTCAAAAATTTACCCAAAGCATAACTGGCTGGAAAATAACTTTTCGCAAAAATGCAAAAACACATCAAATTTGCTTTAAAAAATCGATCCACTTGTTTGTAGGATACAAAGCTTTGAAATTTCAACGAACAATACGTAATTTTTTTAATGTGAAAAATCAATTGATTTTACTTAGAGGTTTTTAATTGGGTGTGAAACACCTTGATTTGAATGTGTACCCAATAAAAAATTAAAAAGACTTAAATTGGGTGACTGAGAATGTCATCCTAGACAAAACCTAGACAGAAAATTTTAAAAATCCCAGACCACACGTACAACTTTTGAAGGATTTGTTTGTGTAACGAATGAGTGCTGTAATTGATATTTTTCCAAAAATTTGCCTCCAAAAAATGTCCTTTTCAATTTGAAAGAAATGATGTTTGAAATTACAAAGTCAATTCTTCAATGAATCGTTACCAAAAACCGTCAATATAATCAAAACTGAATGATTAATTTGAAATTTTTTTAATTGATGAATGTAGCGAGTGGTGGAAGATCATCATGAAAAATGAGAAATAAAACTTTCTGTTTTTTACACTAGTATTTGTAACTAACGTTACTGCATTTTTGTCCTATAGGAACATTCGTTTAAACGAATACAAGTTTATTCTATTCGTTTGAACAAAACTGCAATGACGTAAGTTACAAATATAAGTGGTGAAAAACCATGACAGTTTAATTTTCCATTTTTGTAAATATTATTCTCTGCAAACCATTCAGTAAACCATTCAGAAGAAAAGACACTAGTACAAAATATATTCAATAGAAATATGCATATTTCCATCGCTCGTTCACTCACAATTCTCAAATTTGCATGGGTTAGTGTAAGATTGAATGAAAACGACTTTAATCGTTTTCATTTAATCTTACACTAACCCAATCTTGTACTCATTGAACTTGTTCTTCTTTCAATACACCCCGAGCAAGTGTCTCAGTGGTCAATTTTCTTTAACTAAGGGTACTATCTATTACAATGTGTCACAAAACAGCTTCATTATGTAATGGAATTTCACCCTGCCTCCTTTTATTTTGAACCAATACAGTTTCGTGAAATTTTTCGGCCAATTTGGAAACAATTTTCTCAACTCGATTTTCAGATTCATTATTTTCAGGATGATTATCAATCATTTTCACTCTTTCCAGAATTGAGTTTCCAAAAACTGATTAATTTGAAAGGACCTGAAGTAATTTTGCACCTATCTGAATTTTTTGGTAAACAAAAATAGATTTTTGTAGTTAAAAACATTCATGACGAAATTTGGAGATCTGGACTCTCTTCAGGTGATTATATCAATTTTGCATTTTGTTTATAAAACCTTATACATTCTTGCTTTTTTGAGAGGCCTCTATATTGAAATTTCGAAAACCTTTAAAGTTAGAAGGTAGTGTAAATTACAAAATATTGCACATTTCAAATCAATTGAGCGGTGTGATGATATTGAAAAGAGCCTAAGGCGTTTTTGAAATATTTGTAAAAATCAACATTTTAATGTGTTTTATACGTACCTAGTTTGATTTTGCTTCATAAAATTACTAAAAAAGTGTTTCATTCAATAACCTTTAACCGGTTTCAAATAAGAACCTGCATATCTTTAAAAAATGAGAAATGAAACTTTCTATTTTTACCACTTATATTTGTAACTATCGTTACTGCAGAACGAAACTGTAGTAACGACAGTTACAAATAAATTTAATGGAAAACATACATAGTTTCATTTTTCATGATGGTCTACTACCACGTAGTAATTGATGTAGTCAATCAATTTACTGTACATCATTCTTTATGTAGTTTTGTTGCTATTCTGCTATATATCATACTTGTATTTTCAAATAGTTCAATCCATGTAGATCATCATCTTGCATTGCCCAATAGAAGATTTCTAATTTCTGCACCTTCAACAAAATCGGTCCTCCATAAAACTACATTCAATATTTTTACTGAAATTATATTCAAACCTTCGGTTCACTTCTTTCAATTGAAGAAGAGACAAAGAAGATGCTTCTCAATTAACGTTTTGCTAGTGAAAGACTTAGGATTAAAAGTAATAAAACAAAATTCGGCATTCAATAATAAGTTCTCAGGATACGATGGAAGAAAATGCTTTCGTTAAAAAAATATACATCAAAGGTCTATTGTCCATGACAGATTTTTCTTTGAAGTTCTCAACTTGCTCTTCTACCGGTTAATAATTAACGAGGAAGCTTTATGATGCTTGGTAACCAGTGGCGTGAGAGACGTAAATTGAAGAAGTACGCTAAGATGAAAAGTTAACGTTAAGTGAAAAAACGAATTTTGGTTGCATTTCATTAGTTCGGACATCCATTGTCTAGTATGATATAAAATGATTTGATATCCTTGAAAGGATTAATGAAATTAAAAAGATTATTTGAATAATAATTATTATAGCAAGCGAATAAAACTGAAATTACAATGGAATGAAATACAAGCGACAATTGAAAATCAAATAATTGACGAAAAGTAAAGATTAAAAATTAAAAGATTTCAAGCCAAGTTACTACATTTCGATTGTTAGTAGCCATAATCGTATACGAATGATGACTGAACTTATTAACTGACCAGCGCCTTCAGTTCAATCAGGTTGGAGCCCAGCTCCCTCACCCTTTCAGCTGATTATTGTCGAAGAAGGACAAATGGGTTCATGACTGAGGGGATGGCGGCATGAAATCCTCAGATATCAGTACCGCCCTTGAACATATTACTCCGTGGAATGACTATTTATAGGGCATTCGAGTGATTTCACCCTCTTCTGTCTCTCCGCTCCATCTCCTCGCTGAGTGTTTTTTTGTGCTCGGCAATGCGAACTTTCAGTAGCCTCTCAGTTTCACCGATATAGGTTTTGCCGCACTCATCGATAAATGCAATTCTTGGAATCGCAGTCCGCGTTTGATGGCCTGGTTTTCGACAGACTATTACGGATAGTGTTTCCGGATCTGAAGCAGGTTCTCATGTACTTGGACCCAATTCTTCTTATCCTATCCGACAATCCTCTGTCGTAGAAAAGTACAATCACTGGTTGTGAACGGCTCCTCTTCTTTGCAAAGCTTTTCCTGTCTTCTAGCCAAAGTCTGGTCCACAAGCACATTAGAGTAACTATTTCATTGAAGATCCTTTCGATGATGCCTAGTTCCTTCTCGGGACCTTCCTTCGTATTACAGAGCCCGAAAGCACGATCTACTAGAGTCTCGATGATTCCTCTTTTAGTCGATTGATGGTGGTTGGATCACCCGAAGACGATTGTGGATACTAAGAGTCGAAACGTCGTGAAGTACCTTGGCTTGAAATCTTTCAGTTTTTAATTTTCATATCTCGTTAATTGTTTAATTTTCAATTGTTGTTGAATTTTATTTCAGTGTGATTTCAGTTGTTTTCGCTTAATATAATCGTTATTTTTCAGCTAGTCTTTTTTTAATTTTATTGATTCTTTCAGGGATTTCAAATAATTTTATATCATAGTAGGTAATGGAAGTCCGAATTAATGAAATGCACCAGGAAACATTGTCAACCACCTTCAAACAAATGAATTTTTGTCGTTATATGAGATGATTAGAGATTTTGGCTGGTTGCTGTAATTTCTAAACTTCTTCGATGTAAAAACTTTTCAGGTGAGATATCAGAAAAGTTGCTGAAACTTCGAAATATTAACTTCATCCTCGCAGTCAACGCAAATATCACTATTTGCGTTAGCCGACCACGGCTAACCAGCCGGGATCTTGTTTTCTTTAGAAGTTTTGTACCAAACTCTAGAAGGCTAATACCATAGACCAAAAAAAAATTGTTAAATCCTTTTTGATTCGTATCATTTTCTTTATCACCCACAATGTTCTCAGAATATGACATCAGTTATATATAAAAAAAATAGGAAAAACTTAATGAGTATAAATTATGAATAGAGATTAAAAATTATTATTTTTTAGGACACAATTTCTACTCACAAAAGTATTAGAATACTAATTTTGGTAAAAGATTATTTTTTTAGATTTCCTCGCCATTTTCTTTGTAAAGTTTCTTGCATACCTTTTTCCGATGTGATGCTGGCTTTTTATCCATTGAGGAACATTTTTTTGCAAATATATAAATCAAGCATCACCTTTTGGCAAAACTTTTACAAATTTTTTCATTGAGTCTGAGGTTATCCCTTTCTCTAGTGTCCCACTCACATGAAACATGGAAACTTTGTGAATTATCTTTGTTCACCAAGGAGCATGGAGCTCAATCTCCACATAGCATCCAATAATAGTCAATGTTCTCCAAAGTTTCATTAAGATTTTCTCAAGTTTCTTTCACATAGGCCGAATGGGCAACGGGCAATGATACATTAGTATTTCCGTTAAACTTGTTTTTGATGTCTATAAAAAGTTTTCAATCTTCCCTTTTTTTATTCGATACCCAAGTCACTCACTAGACCATCAGTGTCATGACAGTAAACCAAATCTTTTTCATGAATCAAATATTGTGCAAACTTTCAGTAAATACATGTTCCAGATTCCAATGAATGTTTTTCTTTTAGTCCAAAACCAACCAATTCTGCTTTTTCCTTAGTCAAACCTAAATCTCTCACTGAATCATTCAACTCAACTTGTGAAAATAACAGTGGTTTTGAATTTTCTTGAGAACAATGAAACTTGCTTGAGTGAGTTGTGGAACATTCCCGGTAGAGTCAGGTGGCATAGGAAGGATGTTCCGGTACATGTCCTACCGGCCGATTAACTGTAGATCAATAAATCTGCATTTTTTTATGATGTTTGAAAATTTGCAATCACGTAGAATTATTAATCATTACCTAGATGAAAGGTATATTGATTAACTGCTGTTATATAGAATATAAATTAAATAGAATTCAGTCACTATGAAAACGCTTGAGGAAGCTTGTGTATAGCGAAACACGTGTTGCGGTTTCGTAAACTGTTTGCTTCCTTTCTTTTATGGAAAATTCCCACATTTTCTGTATCAATATGGAGAAATAGAAGACCAAAAGCTTTCTTTTCCAAAAATTTGTCATTCATTTTCCTTTTTTTCCAATGCCTACACTTTTGACCTTTACGACGATTGTCACGCATTTTCCTTTTTTTTCAATACCTACACTTTTGACCTTTACGACGAATGTTAGATAATCATATTACATGAATAATGATAACATAATTGTATATTGTAAATGTTAATCTCGTTCTCGATTTTTACAGTTGGAGTAATTTCGTAACTTTTTGAACACATTTCGGGTTGGTGGACCTTAGTCCAACACTTCCAATACGGAGAACTGTCGTATTATCGTTCATTTTTAGTTGAGAACACTACACAACCACAATTTGTTGGTTTTTCCAAAATTATTAATAATGAACCGTCGCTGTCTCCCAGACTATTACCCTTCCTATAACAAATTACCGTCCAGAATCTCCATTCAGCAGAAAGCGGTGTTGTTTGAACTGACATTGTTATATCTGGTTCAAAGACATCTATCTTCATGGAGAAAACCGATGCCAGCGTTTTTTGTGGCATTGAATTGAATCTGGTTGCTTTCACCCCAATTCGAAATTACTTCTAGATATCATTTAGATATTCAACCTCCTGCAAGCGATATATTGGATTCTTATTTTTTTCCAATAACTCGTTGATATACAATAAAAAGAGGGTTGGAGACAATATGGATCCCTGGGGAACACCAGCGTTGATGGTGAAAATATTTGAGGGATATTCATTGACAGCCACGTGCAGGACACCTTCTTTCAAGAAATTTGAGAGCCACACACAGAAATGATTCGACAAGCCATAGCACAGAAGTTTGGCCAGCAAATCCTCATGCGATCTCAGAAATATCAAACGCAACAGCCCCTGATTCTCCATGTTTCTTGATTACGTTTCCAAATATGGGTGACATACGATAGAAGGTCGCCTGTTGATCTTTGTTAACGAAACCCACATTGATGATCGCTTAAAATGTTGAAGCCTTTCAAATATTTGAGGATTATATAGCACTGATATCAAAGCGACTGGTCTATAGGAAGATTTTTCTGTCCTTTTTTGGGACTAGGCTGAACGCTGACAATCTTCCAACAAGACGGATAGAAACAACTTCAGTTCACAATGATGAAGTACTAAATAAAATAACGAAATAATTGCGACAATTTATGATTGTCCTTTCATTCTTCGCTTGACTAAGTACGCTATCGAAAAAAATATGAAAATTTCCATAAAATAACGAAGCTTTCATCTATCTCCCGCATAAACGAATGATTTTCCAGCCAAATTTCTAGACGAAACTTAATGAACAATACTAATACTAATCTGATCATGATTTTTTTCTGCAACCCTCAATACAGATCAAGGTATAGATGTTCGCCTACTGTACAATGAAATATTAATTATATTACAGAACGTACGATTTACAGATAAATTTCACTTGTTCGGACTTCCATTGTCTAATATATAAAATGATTTGAAATCCCTTAAACAACTAAAAAAGAAGAATTAAAAATAAATAGCTGTAAATAATAATTATAATAAACAAAATAACCTGAAATGAAATAATAGTGAATTTAAATACAAGTGAAAATAAAAACATGACAATTGATCAAAAAAATAAAGAAATACAAAATGAAAATGAAGATAAAAATATAAAATTAAGATATTTCAAGCCAAGTTAGTTCAAGACATTTCGATTGGTAGTGTCCACAATCGTCTTCGGGTGATGACTGGACTGATTCCTCTGAGAGATGACTATTTATGGGTAGTTCGAGTACTTTCACTTATCCCC
>WOGN01003396.1:0-15321 GCA_015342105.1 Leptinotarsa texana
TAAGTGACTGTAGACGAAAGCGTAATACATATCAAGAAGTCCCTCTCTATTTAGCACATACTTCATCTGCAAGATCATATAAAAAGCCTTATTTATTTGAAAATATACATGGTCTATATGTGAACTAAATTTTATGTCACAATCTAGATGGGTTCCAGGAAGCCTCACACATTTTGCAAAAGGGACATTTGGTATAACCAGGTTTTGTGGCATAGATCTAGAATAAAAATTTATTTACTCAGTTTTTTTAGTATTTTAGACTAAGACGCTGAATGCACTCCAGAGCAGTTGGCAACTGTCCCTAATTTTAATCGAAAAATCATCTTTAGCGATGAGGCCCATTTATGTATGATTGGGTATGTAAACAAACAAAATTGTCGAATTTGGGACGGTACCAAACCACATGAGATCCAAGAGCGTCCAATGTATCCCGAAAAACTTATTGGGCGGCGTCATCGGTCCATATTTTTTTGAGAACGACGTTGGCCAAACCATCACTGTCAACGGCGAGAACTACAGGTCGATGATTACCAACTTCTTTTGGCCTGAACTGGATGACCTGGACACCAACGACATGTAGTTTCAACAGGTCGGCGCTATGTGCCACACAGCTCATGCCACATTGGATATTCTGCACGAGCGATTTCAGGGCATACTCATTTCACGTGAAGATGATGTGAATTAACCATCAAAATTGTGTGATTCGACCCCGTTAGACTTTTCTTGTGGGTTTTCTTAAGTCGCAGGTGTATGCGAATAAGCCACAAACTACAGCCTGATTTATGCGCCAGAGTAATGGAAAATTGGATGCGTTTCACCCAAAGAAGCCTTGGTTGACATTTGAACGATATTATATTCCACACATTATGGCATCAATAGATTTTTCAAACGAATTAAAAATTTCGATGATATCTCACACACAATTTGTTTAATTTAAATTTATTGATGAGAAGCGTTTTATGAAAAAACGTTGCCGAGGGTTGCCTTTTATGTTTCGGGATTTGGCACCACAGTGTTGCAATCTGGCAACTGACAGATCTATCGTAAAGTAAGATTTAATTTTTTACAACTTTCTACGTGGATTAACTCAGCAACAGTGAATGGATGAACTTAATTGCATTTTTGGCGATAAAGCTCCATCAAAGACCAGTGTTAATCGACGGTACGGAGAATTCAATCGTGGTGGTAGTTCACTCCAAGACGAATTTCGTCAAGGTCGTCCAAAATCAGTTATTCCGAAAATCATTGATGCTGTGCGCGAACTGATATTGCAAGATCGTCATGTGACCTATCGTGAGATTGAGACAATCTTAGGCATCAGTGTGACCAGCATACATTCAATATTGCATAAACATTTGACTGTCAAAAAAATTTTTTCGCGTTGGATCCCATACAATTTGTCAATCGCTCAAAAAAAGGTTCGTGAAGAAGCGGTTGCTGCATTCAGAATGCATGTTTTGGAGATACCTCAAATAGTGGCAAAGTGCTACGACAATTGCTCCAAACGCATGCAAAAGTGTATGGATATTCAAGGCGAATATTTTCAAAAACAATGAAGGTATTTCCGATGATTAATATTTGTTTTTGCTCTCTATTCCCGGAATATAAAAGGCAACCTATCGTGTAATATTTTATTGAAATTTATTTAATATATTTATTATCACATCACGTTTCCGGCATAGTGTTCAACACCAACGCAAAGTTCAAAGGTGGTTCTTCTTTTCTACATCAACCTCTGTTTTGTTGAAACACGACTGAAAGCCCTCGTACGAGAACCAAATAACATTTTGTCGCTGTAGCAAACCAAATAATAATTCCAAAAGCCACTCGCAAGCCTTCATTTTCGTATTTTAATATTCCGCCCCGGCTACTTAGCGATATGAAGCAGCTGTAATAACTCGGTGAGCTGCCTCGAATGTGGAATTACATGCAATATTGCGTATTAAGGAAAGACTGAAATTTATCATAAAGGAAAATTTACATATCAGCAGCGTCGAAAAACGACGTTTTCTTATTGTTCGGAAACTCTTGGCTTCATCTTGGTTTGCTTTGAGTAGATGTTTCGAAAGTTGAAGGGAGTTTTGCTTGGGAAATAGATTCATAGTTGTTTTACTCTTGAATATATAAGCGAAATGTTTTGTCGAGGAATTCGACATTTAAAATACAAGTAGTTTGTCATTTTCCTTCTGCATTTGAACTAGTTTTTCTTCCTCTCAAACAATGGCCAATGAAGAAGAAGAAGAATATCATTTGCTCATTTTCTTGTTATTACTTAATATTGATCCGATTCGACTCCACACAGTTGCAATTTATGTTCGTAATTGCAAGTTGAACACGAGGTTCACAAATTGTGAGGCCAAATTTTGACATCGACCTGAATGAGATTCGCCCACTTTCTTTTATTGCAGCTTTTACTGTTAGAGAATTAACAAAAAAGTCTCATCAGTGGTACTAAGCTAAGCCACGTTTGTATTACTGAACTCAAAAAGCGGAAATGAAACTATTCAACAATTAGGATCAATATCATCAAATGAATTGTATTCGTTTTGATTGTCGAATTTGAGCACAAAGAGTTTATTGTGACTAAACTATGATAGTGAGTATTATAAATATATATTATTTTATCTGTCAATAATAGTTTTTTTTCAAAATATTTATCCTTATAGGCAAATTTTGATACCTTGGGTTTCATTATTGCAATTTTTGTAGGAACTCTAATTTTTGGTGTAATTCTATATGTGAAACAATTTTTGAAATCGATTGGGAAGTTTTTGAGTAACCATCGGAAACTTCAAACTTTTTTGTTAGGATGGGTTTGGACATGAAATTCATTTGTAAGAATATTTATTTTACGACCATTATACTCAAAGAAAATAATTGCAGCTTATTTATCGACCATGTTTCAAAAATAACAGTAATTATATGAACATAATACAAGAAATATTTATTCACAATTCTTCCATTTCGTTAATTAATTATACATTCATGAAACTCTGCATATAAATTTACTTTCATGTTTTCGTTATTTATTTGTTCTTGCCTTCTTCAACATTGAAATTATTCATATGGATTTGTGTAAACAAGTCAGTTTGAATACTTTTACATGATGGAGTTAATATTTTAAAGGTGTTTACATGATTTGACTGTGGAAATTGCATAAGACTGCAATATTTATATGAATAGAAACATTGGTTTAGAGTTCGTGATATTCGTTATTTTGTAATATGAATAATGCTTTCGATATTCCAACTCATGTTAGGAATCACACGTTAAAAGGTAAGACCTCATCAATCCTTAGCTCGTTCATAGAGGTTCGACAGCTGGTTAACGGAAAACATATTTTAAAACAGATTTCGATAACTATTGATCTATATTGAGTTGAAGGAGCATTCTGATGTCCAGACGGCATTCCTTTGTACTTGAATTTTTCAGTATTTGCCCACAATATTTTCTATTTACTCAACTCAGCACTGCCTTGTTTTCAGTAATAATTTACAATCGTCATTTCCAGTAGCCCTCCTTTATCTGAATCGTTTCCGAGGCAGTAAAAGAAGTAAACATCTCGATGATAGTGTGGAGATTTTATCAAGTCGAGTTATATGGTGGATCGGTCTCGTCGACACAAACTTTTACTGCTATCTAAAACGCTGATTTCTTGCTGCTTGTTGCTGCTATCGACTTCTCTCAACAATGCGGGTTGCTCTAATCGAAAAGTATGTGTGTGTGAGAGAGAGAGAGAGAAAAAAAGAGAGAGAGAGAGAAAAAGAGAAAGAGAGAGTAGTTGTGGCAACGTGGTGAAGAGGTGCAAAAATTGAATGCTTGACAAGGGATTTTTCATTTGAATTGAATTTATTGTTTTTGTATTTCAGAAGTAGTGGTTACTAATTTGAATATGAGCCTTTTCGAAAAGAATGTATTTCAATAATGATGAAGTATGTTGGAAACTGAAAATTTGATTTCATGAAACATGTATTGAAACGAATTTCTTTATATAACTATTCCATACAAAAGCTCTACTTATCTGATTTTCAAAAAAATTTATGATCAAAAGTGACTTTTTTAAGTGGGACTATTTTTGTTCTTGAATTATCAACACATTTTCAGCAGTTTTGAAAATGTGAAGCCTTTTTTATGATATATCAAGTCCAAAATCACTAGGGTTTCTAAGATGTCAATAGATTTACAAAAAAATTACTAGTTTTCTAATATGTCAGTAGATTTTGTCAAAAAGTCTTTAGATTCATCTAGAAAAGTCACGAGATGTCTGAGGCTTGCTCTTAGATTAATTTCTAGGTTTATTTAAATCCTGGTGATTTTGCCACTAGACTTATTAAAATATCACCATATTTCTTTTAATCTTGTAAGTAGATTTCAGCAGATCGTTAGATTATTCACTAGATTCCTATTAATTCTCATGAAGAAAGGGCAAACTTTTTAGTTTACTCCGATACGTTACTAGTTTGTGGAATGTGAAAATACGGTAAAAATTAACAAAAATCTAGGGACATTTTTGTAGATATAATGACTTTTCAACGAATCTGGAAATTATTTTGGTAACCAATTTAACAAGAATTCAGCTGCTTAAATCTAGTTACAAAATTAACAGAAATTTTACCAGTTTTCTATGAATCTTGTGAAAATATAAACAGGAGACAAATGTAGAGACAAAGTCGAAAAATCTAATGACTTTTTTCAATGAATCTAGTAAACTTTTCAGAAAATCGTGCGACTTTTTTAATGAATATATTGACAACAGATTGGACCTGCTACGAAAATGAGCATCTATGCTCTCTCATATCATATCTTATTGTCATTACGAGAGATGCTGGTTCCTTTCGCGGACCATTTTTTTATAATATTCAGATATTTTGACATACTCCCCTTCTATTTGGTATTATATTTGCCCTAGACTTAGATGACTAAGACTGCCCGGAACATGTTCATTTTCGGGAACGTAAAATATTTCAGAACTACCTTCTACTACTCTGGTCTGGATTCCTGGCCATACTATCCTGCAAGGCAATGAGGCTGCTTCTCTATTTTGAAGGAGGGTGCTTCAAGCAGTTTCATCGGACCAGAATCTGTCATTGGCATCGCTTCAGGTTCCACCACACAGACTGAACACCTGAATGGAAAGAAGATTTATAGACTTCAGGGAGAATCTTCCAGGATTGGCTCACTCCAAGGCGTTTATTCACCCTTGAAAGCTTGAAACCAAACTGTTGTTGGACTACGGTTGGGATGGACTACGATGTCTAACAGACCTTCTTACAGGTCACTGTCATTTGAATCATCATATGCTGAGGCTCGGACTGTCGGAAGACAGTGCGTGTCGCCTCAGTTTGGAAAATAATGAAACAGCAGAGCACATACTTTACGCCTGCCCGCTAGGGACTGAATCGGGTTTCTATAGTTCGACAGAGCCGTACTCTTACCATTTGGCCTGAAAGACCACTCACCATACAAAGTATTCGGCTTCGTTAAGAAGTTGCGTTCATTTGGTCGAATGTGAATAGGTGTGAGCCACAATAAACCCTTGCGGGTTGCGGTGGAGGGTCGAATAGACCCAGTCACTTTGAACCTAACCTAACCTAAACCAACCCTATACTATCAAAACATCAAAATCTGAATATCTTCTATATCCTCGTCGCCTCGACTAATTATTCAATTAGAAATCGATACAATCTAAACCCCGACAGAAACTGAGCGGCGTCGACCTCAAAAGATTTCTCCTGGCGCCACCCAGATACCATCTTGGCTGTTCCCGAAAAACAAAAAGATATTGAGATGCGGGCGACGAAACCGAATTGCGGACGTGAGCATTTTTAAGAGGTCCTCTTCTCGAGTGTACCGTTGACGATGCCACACGCATCACAAAAGGAGTTGGTAGGACGTTTTGACAGGAAGTCAGAAACGTAATTAACATTAGAGGGTGGGAGCTCGTGCCGCTATGTGAGACAGCGATAGGCAGTGGGTAAGATACATTTGGGTTTTGATGCAGATTTATTTAAACATTTTGATAAAATCAGGCTTCCGGACGTAAAGGTTAGGACGCTGGTGCTTTGCAGAAATATGTTTGTGATTTATTATCTGTCATGGTATTTGACAGGAAAATAGTCGTCTTCACCCAATTTCCTACTGCATAGCAAAACGCTTCTTCTTTTCCCATTGCTTTCCCAATAAATAACAGAATGAAAGGTAGAAAGAAGAAATAATGAGTATTGAATACACCCAATCATAGGGGATTTTTTTAATTTTAACGGTCATAGGTTACCAATAATGAAAATAACACAAACCTGCTATCAAACTCAAGAATTCATTACTGAACTCGATTTTGTGTTTTCTGACAATAATTCCAAACAGTTTTTGCGAAACTTGTTTTTTATTTCTCGTTTCGTTCAGCAGACATTTGAGTATTTTACGATTTTCTATACAATAGAGGGATTCAAAAGTATCAAGAAATATTTCCTGAATCTTCTCGAGTGTGCTATAAAAATAATTAATATGTTTAATTTTACCAACTAGTCCTAAGTTTTCACTTATTCTGATCAAAATTCAAACAATTTTACGAAAAAATTCCATTTCAAGTACTGAATTTCATGAATACTTCGACAATTTTCGGCAGTATGTGTAATATCAAGGTCGAAATATCACTGTTTCTCGTTTTTGTAATTATTCGCTATTTATTGTGTTTTTACCATTATTTTCGGTACTGAAATTTCATTCAAAAAATGAGATCAAATAATGATATTCCATGTCAGTTAGGTGATATTTATCTCATACGCCTGTGTACCTTCTGTGTTAACACGAAATCTTTTTCGAGTTCTCAAGAAGACTTTAATTGAATTCGACACATTGGCAAGGAAACAATTGTTTTCCTAAGTAAAAGTGGAATGTCAAAATCAAGTTCCAAAAATCATAGTCAATTGTCAAAAATATTGATTTTGATAGTGCATGTCTGTTCCTTTTGATTGGTTGAGCAACTATAAAACTCTGAAAGTTTTTCAGTGTCTCTTTCATCGTTTTTCTATTTCAGAGATTTTCTTTATGGAATCTAGTGGATCTAGCTTATATAGTTTGGATCAATAAAAATGAAACGAAGCTGATTTCTCATCGTTGATGTTTAAAAAATCACTGGGACCCCCGATTTTCGTTTAGAAGGAAAAAGTATTATGAACCTTTTACCGATGGAGTTTGAAGAATACGTTTTAAGAATCTATGTGGGGGATATTACGGAATGAACGGAACTTCATTCTAATTTCACATATTCAATCACTCAACGTTCATTTTTGATGAACTCTGGCCGGCGAAGGTTTTTAATTCCCCTTTCTCGAAAAAAAGGTTTGTTTCTATTCTTTACATCTGCCGAGGATTTTTTGCATTTGTAAAACAAGGAAATTCCGGTCTGGTTTTCCCTGTTCGCTCTCTGAAGCCGGATAGAGCGTAATTTATTTAACAGTTTTCCTGCCTAGCCAGAAAAGAAAATTATACGTCTGGCCTACTCCTGGTGCCGGCAGTTGTTTAGATTATTTATGAAGGATGTATGATGTATGGGGTCGGATATGATATGCTTTCCCTTGGGAAAAATTCCGTTCAAGGTAGGGAAGTCGCGGAGAATTGCTTCGGGAATAGGTAGAAAGGAAAACCTCCTGTGGCTATTATGTATGGTTTGATTTTTATTATTGAAAAGAGTCCGCGTTTTGTGTGTCTGAAAAATATGTCTTCTGTTAACAGTACATAATGTTGAATAATCTTGAATAATCTGAATTGAGTTGAAGTGTTAACGAACAACAGAAAAATGGCGAGGGGTTAGATCTAGAGAATATGGTGGATGCGAAAGCATCTGTGTGTTAACCTGCAAACTTTTTTAACGTAATAATAATTAAGTTCATTATCTAGATGAAACATCTATCAGGAATATCAGAACTAAGTCAGTGGTTAAGACGAAAAAAGAAATTCTGTCGGATGTCTTTCGAAAATTGTATGCAAAAGTATTTTATATATAATCTAATCATCAGTTTTTCACCCCTACAATAATCTTACCAAAAACACACAAATTCACGAATGGCTCAGAACATAGCAAACAGTTGAGCAATGAAGCAAACATGTGTTTCTAAGAATCAACTGTTTGATATCAGCATTTACTGAACACACGACTAGTCGACTCCCAACTTTAACAGTTTGTTCATTTCTCGAATATATTTTTGTAGTCTGTAGCTTGCTCTGCTAAAATGTTCACTTTTTTCGAAAAGCAATGAACCAATTTCTCTTATTGTCAGTTATAATTGAAAATACATTATATTCGTATATATGATACGCTTTTGAAATTCGAATTTTTAAAATGATAACGTCTCATGGGAGGGTAAACCGCTTCGGCGCGTAACAGCCCCAGCTTGTCTGGTTCCCTTTCTCTCACGCATACGTCAGCGAAAGGCGTTTAGTGTGCTTTAGACATATACGTTTGTCAGTATTATAAAAATCTAATCAGCAAACATGTAATATTATTATGTGGAACGTGGTTTTAAAATTATGAGACTAATTCTGTGTATGTATATTATCAGTATCATTATTTAATCCCATAAAAGTAACAATTGACTCATAGTAGTTATAATATATGTGCATACACAAAATAATTAATAAAAGATTTCAATAATAAGTAACCTTTCCTCACATTGTCATATCAATAAACCTACATAATATTTACGTAACCTAAGATTTTCTCAAGTTAAACAATTTCAACGTTAAATAATCGGGCTTTTCTAAGTAAAACTTTATTGTCAGATTTTCACTTGACAGTTTACAAATCTGCAACATGTGTTTTGTTATACAACAAACAGCGTTTTCGTGGGAAAATGTTTGGGAAAGCTATTGGAAATCTCACAATGTAGTGTTACTTGAATAAGTTATAGTTTTTCATCGAGTATCGGCCAATATAAAAATTATTTGGTTTGAATATCGATATATTATGGAATCTCATACTCATACTCATAAAAACATTCACAAACTTGAAAAATCTTGTAATAATAGTATATAGTGTGTTATAATAATACAGATCATTGAATGAGTGATGTTTGTCTATGAAGACAGTGCATGTGGTAATTTCACAAATGGTGTAACTTGGCGTTATAAACGAGATTCATATGATATTTTATAGCCAAAAAATTAGCCTGAAGATTTGTTTTCAATTTTGTTCCAAAGAAAATATCACTTTCATACTAGTTGGCAATAAATATACCTACTCTACGTTTCAGACTTGCTATGTTTTCGAAGATTTAGAACATCACAAATAAACATCTAAATTCACTAATGTTTTCCGACATAAATCATTCAAAACAACAAAAAAACGATCACCGTCCACACGGTGTGAAACCGCCTGATCAAATATTATTACAACAATTCAACACGTGTCGCCTTCAAAGAATCCTCCTGTTCAAACGTTCTCGGCAACCAAGTCAATTTAAATGTGACATCAGAGATATTTTCATAACTCCCAACGACGAAAATAACAAATCTTTCGCGGCACTCGCTACGAATATTAAAGAGATCACAGGCTTTTCGTGTTTTCGCGTGACAATAACATCCCCGCCTGTAATTTCCAGGAGGGCTACCTTATTCGCACTTGTCACTTTCAGTGTACCGGTGTCGACTTGTTTCCTCATTTCCTCGCGCTCGTTTCACCTCATCAAAAAACGACGATTACGCGAATCGGAGAATGAGACGCTTTTAGGGAACTCCGGGGTGAATTACAATGAGGAGGACTGGGACTTTCAACTGACGATAGACTTCGGAAAAATTATTTTGCTTGCTCGTCTATAGTATGAAATGATCGTGAATATAATGACTTGTTTTAATATGACCAAGAAAATATCTAGATTTGAAAGTAGTATACTTAAAATATTAAATAAATATAATATAAATTTAATATACATTCAATATGAGTATGATATACATGAAAGCGATGAACTTAAAAATTATCGATGAGATTTTCATATGCTTCTACCAATGGAAGGAGTGAGCCATATGTGTATAATTTATGAACTACTTTATGTGAATTGGTTGAAATATATATCAATGCGAATTCGGGGCTCAGGTACTAGCCATGCAAAGCCAAGGAGGTTTTATCGGAAACATTGCCTGATATCTTTGAACTATTACAAAACAATTTGCTACATATTTTATGGGTCTGCCGCGATGGCATACGTTTATCTCTTAAGAATAACTTACTTTGAAGGTTAAGTTCGCATTTTTTGATTTTGTGTTGTCTTTAAGTAGACGGGCACAAATTTCAAAGTTGAAATCGATAGTTGTGAACATCCTTTTGCTTGTGTGAATTTATTAAAGGATATTATTATTTTCAAGCTGTAGGCAAACACGTTGCTAGCTGTGTGTGGAGGCGAGACGAATCGCTAGTATAATACATAAAAATCAAAGCATTCTTTTTATTAAATGAGAAATTGTTCAGGTCGCAACAAAATTGATGGTTCAGAAAACGTACGGATAGATTCATAAACTTTCAGAATTGTTAAAAGTCACATAATGAAAATCAACAAAACTCATTTTATTTCTTTGGCGTAGTGAAGTAAACCTGATCTAACTTGACATAAAAACCTAAATAATGATTCAGTTCTTTGAATATTGTGTACCCTAAATTACCCTTTTCGCGTTTATACTTCCTCAAAAATATAATCCATTTTGAATTTTCTTTTGTGAGAAAGATGAATCTTCAGATGGATTGGGATCAAACTACACCAAAGAATTTTATAGGGCTCAAATTGCTTCTCTATCCTATCGGTTGGTTTTTAAACTGTATGTGTTTTCCAACTGTGTTTTCTTCTTGTAAAATAATCTATTCAGTTTCTGTAGTACGGAACTGAAAGAAACGTCCTTTTATCCCATTCAATACACATCTAACAACACAACTGCGGGAAATGTAGAAACGTTGGCCAGAAAGTCGTGTTCCAAACTTCAACTAAATCCAATGGAATATACGCTCTACCTGTTTTGTTACATAGCGTGATTTCCTCAAGCCCTAACTTGGTTTCGCCCAAATACACCTATTGGAACGTCTTCCATTCAAGTAATCCTTCAAGTTGTGGAACTGTTCGTCTCCCGCAAATCGTTGCATTGTGAAGGATATATCCTGGCGGAATACGTTCAGGATAATGCAAATATCCTTGATTTACCTCGCACAATGAGTGAGTTTCCGTCGAGAGGTGCGGAACATGTTGGTTGTAGCGAAATTGCGAGCTCTTCTGTCCCACAGACAACTTCAATTATAAATGCACCCTCGTACACTTTCCCCCATACTTCACTAACTTGGTAGCAGAGCGTATGACAATTTACACTGTTTTAACAATTGGGCGTTCGGAAAAAGGGAAAGTGTTTGACAGCGGCCGGTGATATTGAAATATTCAGAGGGAAAGATTGGAACGCGGAAGTTCGAGCAAAGTTTGCAAATTTGTTGGAAGTTCTTTGGGGAAAAGTTTGTGATTCCCTATTTGAATTTTATTTGGACTCGGAGCAGAATATTGTGAATATTTTGGTTTTTTTTTTTCAAATATTGATATTACTGATTTTCATGAGTATACCTATCCTTTTCTATCGAATTTTGTTCTCGCAACAAAACACAGCAAGTTTAATATGAATGTAATAATTCAGTATGAGTAATGATCGTATTACATGTAACCTAATGGTTACTGAATCTGTCATATCGGCAAATAAATGTAACTATTCATTTCCTTATGCAACCTTTCCATCTTGCTCAGCTCTGCAATACAAGATTTTTTCAACCACCAATGCTTGGTAACAAATGACAGTATGTCGACGAAAATGCTGACGAAATATTCAATCCAATTTTTTTTGCTGACAGTTTTCTGCTTGTCTCATCATAGAGTTCAATATAGTCCAGAAATAAATAATTATAGAACGTTTATCTTCAGATAAAGTATCTACCTATTGAGTATTACTTAATAAAATTTAACCACTACAGACCTCACTTGATAGATATACATTCACAAGTAATAACTGAAATAGAATCTGAGAAAGTCAAATTGAAAACATCTGTCGTTGATTTGATATTGATAAGGTGCTCAAAATTCATTCAATCCCATTTTGAAGGCAGAAGTTACTTGAAAAATTGAAACTTAAATGATTTTCGCTCTCTGTTACTACATATGTAATATATAATTTCCTATTACTACTTTGAAAGATCGCAAAAGCCGAAATTACAGTATATTCTAAAGGAGTGTAACTTCTGATTTTATTGGGATGGCATTCATCTTGTAAGCAGATTATGTCAAACATTAATTTTAACCTTCCATAGTCCAAATCTATATCAACATGCAATCTGCAAACTGAAAATTTCCACACTGAGTGTTACCCCGTAATGTAAACCTCTGTAGAATACACTTAGTCAGTAATTACGAATGGACTAACTCATCACTTGATAAATATTAATAAAACTATTCCTAATAATAATCAATTTCCTCAAACATTTTTTTTATTTCTAGATGCGATTCGCTAACACCGTAGCTTGGTGATTTTTTTTAAACTATTATCATGGATAGAATAAATAATTTAACGTATTGAAAAATTCAGTTTTCCCCTATTTCTCTACTCAAAAACCAGCATTCTCCTTATCGACTGACATATGTCAAAAGAGAAACATTTGACTTTCTTCTGAGCATCTTTTGAGTTAGTACTTTGAAATGAGAAAAATATATGTGACTCCAATCACATCGACAAGAATGGGCACAAAAAGTTGAAGATATACGAACTCAAAAGAGTCAGTCTGAAGTAGGTCCCTGTGGAACACATGTATCAAATATCAAGCCATCGATACTGTGCCAGACCCCAAAGCGATTAGATGAATAATCTTGAGTCAAATGAATCTATGGTATGAAGTTTTCTACAGAAATGATTATGATAAAATGAAGAGATTCTACGAAGTGAATTTGATAGCTGGTTAATGGTAGAAATTCCCTTTTTCTGGGTACGACAATATCAAAGTTCTTTATCATTCACAATACATTCTATTCCAGAATGTACAAAATGAGAAATTGATTTCATATGAACATGTTAAACACTGCAGTTAGAACCAATGTTGGATTTTGTTTTCATTTGTCTGGTAATTTAATTATAAAATAAGCTCTTTAAATGGATTACTGAGCATTTCCACTTTACATCGTCAATGTTTCCGATAAAAATGCTTTTTCCACTCAACAAAACTAGATATGTGCCGCGTGTTCTTTGAAACGAATTTCAGTAGCTTATTTAGTATGGCCAACATACTTTTGGAATCCTAGACTCCTCAATAACGGCAAACATTCCCTAATGAATTCCTCGATCATTTCAAACGTACTCCACTGCCCAAATCGAGATTCTACCATTCACCGCGCCCAAGGAATTCACTTTCCACCACCGACAGTCAATACTACCAACCGCAACTCGAAAATTTAATTACCCAGTAACGTTCCGATATTAACGTCGTTTATTCAGATCCTTTGCATGCCCCAAAGGGCCGCAATCAACACACAAGTGCCCCATAACCCTACGCCGAGTGCCATAAGCTGGAATCGCGAAAACGGCAGCTGGGGAGAGTGGGGAGCAAGCGAGGGCTAATCCATATCGCAGTCAATATTAACATTTCTAGGCGTCATTACCACACGCCAAATGTCGAAGATAATCCGGAGTTATTGCCTGTGTGGTGTTTACAAATCCTAGTGGTCTGGCACGTGAGTTGATAATGGATTATCTAAGGGTGTACAAAAAAAACCTGAAAACAGTCTCTTAAAAAATAGCTTTTCCAAAAAAACTAGTCTTCCCTGAAAATGTTCCTTCTTCAATATTCTGGGACTTTTTGAAAATTACTTCAAAGAAAGAAACAGAAGATGAAGAGAAACTTGACGGAAAATCATCAGAATCAGTGGACGAGAAAAATATTCGAGTAGTGGTTTATTTTTATTACACGTTTTATATTAGCTTCACCCGTATGTATGTATGTTTGTTTGTTTGTAACTCTCAAGCTCGAGACCTGTATTTGACAGAATTATTGATATTATTGATCTCTCCGCGGGCAGATAACGCTGTACGTAATATTCTTGATATATAGACATTATTGTTTGATCTATTCGCGGACAGATGGCGCTGTACGTAACCTCCTTGATATATCGACATTATTGCTTGATCTATTTGTGGGCAGATGGCGCTGTACGTAACCTCCTTGATATATCGACATTATTGCTTGATCTATTCGTGGGCAGATGGCGCTGTACGTAACCTCCTTTATATAATTCGAATCAACTTCACATGTATTTCTTCATTTGAAAAAGTATTTTTTAATAAGACGCGCGCTTATTGCCTTATGTATAACCTTTCTTTGCGCACCTGCTGTCTTGGACTTGGTAGCTGATTTCCAGGCTCCCTCTCCGGAATCGGAAAATATCAATGGTCATTTTTCTAAAACAATTTACGGCTGAACGATCCCAAAGTTTAGATAAAACAAATATAGTTTAGAAATACTAAAAACATGCTTTTATAGCATAGGAAATTCACAAATGGAAAATAAGTATAGTTTAAAAAACTAAAAAAGCAGGTTTTTAAAGAACATCGAACTCAAAAGTTAAAAATAATTTTTCAAATAAGCTTAAAACAGTAACGAACGAAAAATACTAGAATTATTGTGAAAAAAGCGAGGGTGCTTTGTGCTATATTTTTTGTATATCAAGTGTCTGTGAAATTAGCAAGTTGTGAAGATGATATGTAATATTCGAACTTCGATTATAGATTGACTAATTACTAGTAATCAAGGTTATTTTTACATCGGTTTAATACCTTCCCAATACAAACTTTGTTGTGGAACATTCGTATCAACCATAAAATATGAAAGCTATTAAAATATTCATCAAAATTTGAATGAATTGTTATTGAAATTTTCATATTTCTGTCGAAGTAATAAATGAAAGCCCTGATTATGTTCGTTACTGGATTCAAACATGCAAATTCAATACACCATTTCCAGAATTCCAAAAACAATAGTATAATCCCTCACGGACCTTGAGGGAATTTTTGAAGCGGTAGTACAGAAAATGAAATACTGATCTTCAATTCATTGTTATTGAGGGTGACAACTTGATTTCCTTTTAGAAGTCATAAATCAAATCCCTTCTTAAAAACATTTTCCTTCGAATAAATTTACTATGATGAAATTTGTGAGTTTCTAGTGTACATCAAAATAGTGTAATGAATTAAAGCACTAACTGTCTTAAACTAATTTATTTTTACAATATTTACGTAACTAATTTATTTACACACGTTTATCTG
>WOGN01003397.1:0-15320 GCA_015342105.1 Leptinotarsa texana
ATAAAAATACTGAAAATAAAGAAAAACCAGTTGCATCATTCAAAAAAAAAAAAATATATATATATATATATATATACATATAGTATACATATATAAAGGTTTGCCTCAATAGAAGTATTACCGCGTGTTTTTCCATGAATTTATCAGCTATTTTTTGACACATGTATCATTTGTGTGTTTTTTGAAATGTAGTCCGTAATAAATATCACAATAATTTGCATAATATCAACGTCCGCCCCTGAACACATATCGTGCATCATTTGTTTCTTTTGCGGTCTTTCTGGTAGAGTAATCAAGCACAGGGCGAGGCTTGCAGAATCGATTCATGACTATCATCGCGACCCAAAAAAAGTCGATTCATCAGACACGGTTGTAAACACGAAGAATAAAAACGCGTTAAAAGTTGGGACAATTCGAAGCAATTGCTCCACAGCCTGTGCGATGTCGAACGATGCAATTTGAAGCAATCAATTAATTCTAAAGCGTGGCATATGTCTGGCTATTCGTAATAATAATATAATAATAATGAATCGATTTTATCCCAAAGGAAGGAAGGAGTGCAGCAAAGCTGTTTTTCAACTCACCCACTTGACGAGTTCGAAATTTGCTATTTGGCATACTACAGAGGAGTTGGAGAAGAAAGGGATTCAAATGTCAAGAATAAAGAAGCAATAGCAGTTCTGCGACAGTCTGGCCTAGGCAATAAATAGTTATCATGTACACTAATTTCCCTAAAAATAAAAAACATCTATCATGTTCAAAAAGTAACACTTTATTGTGATATTTTCACTGTACCGTTTAAACTGGAAGACGTGTTTCGCTATGCAATAGCTTCCTCAAGGATTTACATACTACTGGATGTAAAACCGCAGCGCGTGTTACGTCACTTGATAGCTTCCTCAAGCGTTAATAAACTGTAGTAGTATGTATGTATAAGGAAACACGTGTTGCGGTTTTGTAAATTGTAGTAGCATATAAACGCCCGAGGAAGCTATCGTATAGAAAAACACGTGTTGCAGTTTTGTTGAACTGTAGTAGTATATAAACGCTTGACGAAGCTATTATGTAGTGTAATACATATTTCGGTTTTGTAAAGAGGCCAGTTTGCATACATAGCAGTATGTTAATGCTTGAGAAGCTACTGTACAGCAAAACACGTGTTGCTATTTTTGTAAACTGTAGTATATAGACGCTTGAAGAAGCGTAACACGTGTTGCGGTTTTGTCAACTGTCGTGGTATGTAAACGCTCGAGGAAGTTATCGTATAGCGAAACACGTGTTGGTATTTTGTTAAACTGTTGTATATAAACCCTTGACGAAACTATTATGTAGCATAATACATATTTCGGTTTTGTAAACTGACCAGTTTACATACATGGCAGTATGTTAATGATTGGGAAGCTATTATATAGCAAAACACGTGTTGAGGTTTAGTGAAGTGTCCAGTGAAATCTCACAATAAGGTGTCACTTTAATACATATATATCAACTTTGTGACGTAGTCAAATAAAGAAGCCGAAGCAGATTTTTCATAACAGTAGCAGTAATTCTTATCACACAACTGAAACAACACAATCCTGTTTGATTATACCCGCTACGAAATCTGTTTTGTGTGTTGACTTCCACGTTTGTTTAAAGATAACATAAAAGATTTGGATACTGGTAATAATCATTGCAAACAATAGCTGGGAGGTGATTTTATATATTAAAGCAGTAGAGAGAGTGAAATCGTTTCCTAACTGAAGCACTGATAAAAAAAAAAGAAAAAAAATGTATTTCCAACGATTTCTTACAGAGTATATTTACTATATTACAAATGGTTGTTTGTTGGTTGGTTGGTAAGTGATAAACTTCTACATCGCTCAACCAATCGTAATGAAACTTGACATGTGTAAGTAATTTTTCATAGAGAAGGTTTTTAGGCTATCAATTTTTCTGTAACTCGCCACTACATGGCGCTGTAGAACAATTTTTTGAAAGCACTGTTCTATAACGCTGTGCACGCCTAAGTTCGTTGCGATACAGCAACATAGTACTAGTAGTACTCAATTTGTGAGATTGCAGTCAATAGCTGGGCTTTATCTGAAGGTGGTTGACAATGTTTTGTGGTGTATTTCATCAGTTCGGACTTCTATTGTCTAATATAATATAAATTGATTCGATAATAATATAATTTCATTGATTTTTGGGAAAGAAAGTTTTTGGCTTTCTACTACTCCATCTTGATACAAAAAAAGAAGGATGAATACTTGAATACTTGATAATAACAATTTCATTAAACAAAAAACTGAAATCACAAAGAAATAACATACAAGCAACAACCAAAAAATTAAAATTGAAATATTAAAACTGAAAATTGAAAAATCAAAAATATTGTTAACAAAAAATGAAAATAAAAATTGAAAGATTCCTAACCAAGTTACGTCACGACGTTTCGATTGGTGATCATCCGAAGACGATTGTGGATACTAACAATCGGGTGATCACCCGAAGAAGATTGTGGATACTAACAATCGAAACGTAAAAATTAGGCATTTCGACACGTTTAATTTTTATCAGGTACTTTTCTTGGTTACTCACATTTTGTCTTCAATCGAGGACCACCTGCCCGATACTGACCATGCTCAACAGGCTGTAACAGTTGTCTACCGGGGGCTCTTAAAGTGAAATCAATATGGCAATGAACAGAGAATGGTACTTATCTATTTATCTTATGATTTTCATGTAATTATTTTCCAGCAGCTTGCCTGTATTAACCTTTCTCGATTTCATATCATTTTTAGAAACATGTGGATTCGTTTTCCGAAGGCATTCCAGGACATCTTCTCAAATTTCTGCTACCGCAATTGTCGGTTGATTGGTCGAACCACCAACACTGACATAAAATCATGGCACGTTGACTTGGGTGTCACACTCGCCTGCGTTTACGCAGTTATTTTTATCAAGTAGTTTTCTTGGTTATTGACATTTCGTCTTCAATTGAGGATCGCTTTGAATTGAAATAAATATGGGAGTGATCAGAATAGTACTTATCTATTAATTTTTTCATTTACATGGACTTTTTCCAGCAGCTTGACTGCATAAACGTTATACATAGACTAGATTAGATTAACTATGAATCGGTTCAATTTGTGAGGTTGCATTTAATAGCTGGGCTGTTGCAAAGAAAACCATTTGTTATATAAGAAGCTTTCGGTATATTTCACTCTTCGTCAGAACAACTACAAAAATATAATTCTATATTTCATTAGTTCGAACTTCCATTGTGTAATATGATATGAATTTATGAAATACGACGTTTCGTTTGTTAGTATCCACAATCAAACACCGTGTAGTAACTTTATTCTTTCAGGGATTTCAAATCAATTTATATCATATTAGACAATGAAAGTCCGAACTAATGAAATGCATGACGAACCATTATTTATCAATCACCTTCAAACACGATCTTGCAAAAAACATATAACTATAGAGAACTTACTAACATGAGAATAAAATATAAAATGTTTTAAAAACGGATAGAAAAAACATGAAATAATGACAGTTGACAAAATTTGACCGACAAATTTTGATCAACTGCCATTATTTCATGGTTTTTCTATCTGTTTTTGTACCATTTTATATTTTATTCTCACATCAGTAAGTTCTCTATATTTATATATCTTTTAGAAGATATATAATCTTATTATTGTAGTTTTGCAGTTGTTCTGGTGGAGGTGTGAAATATACCGAAAGCTTGACATATAACAAAGAGTTTTCTTTGTTATATGTCAGCCCAGCTATTGTATTTCATCAGTTCGGACTTCCATTGTCTACTATAATATAAATTAATTTGAAATCCCTGAAAAAATTAAAAAGATTAACCGAAAATAACAATTTTATCAAACAAAAAACTGAAATTGCAAAGAAATGACTAACATACAAGCCACAACCGAAAAATAAAAATTGAAATAGTAATAAAAGTTATTTTAAAAGATAGATCTTGTGTTCACAAGAACTGAAATCACAAATATGCGGCTGGCTTCTGCTGATAGCTCCGTGCAATTGTAGTTATTTTGACAACCAAGTGTTGCCTATCCTTGCACTTGGCTGCACCATACTGATGGTGGGCCAAAATCTCGAAACACGTGTCTACGGTTTGCCACTTTTTTGAGTGCTGTGTCCGATAAATCACCGTCTGTATTCATATCAAGATACTCTAAATTCAAGACGCACTCAAGACACTCTAAAATATCCCATTATTTTCCAATATACTTCTAACCGAAGTCATCGCGTGATAAAAGTTTAAGCCGACTCTCTTCAGGAGAAAGAAAAGAGAATTGAAACTGTCTATGTTTTTTACCATTTTTATTTTGTTTTCTTCCGGTATATGAAATCACTAATTGTAGACCTAACTTGGTCATAAAAACTGATAAATTCTATCTGGTGGAGTTTATAAGTGAGTTCAGAGTTCAGAGTTCAAATAATGTTGTAGGATACTCCTTTTTGAGAACATTGTCCTGCAGTCTCCTTTGAGCCAGATCACTCGTGCCTTCATTATCGCCTTCTCCGCTGCTGGTGTTTTTGTCCTGGTCCTGATGTTAATGTATTTCGAGCTAATTTTTTTTGTTGGGCACTCTTGGTTGAACCATAAATTCTGCGATGCTTGATGGTGCTTCATTTTTAGATTAAAATAGTATGTGACTTGTCTAGCTGTACTTGCTTCTTCCAATAACTACGTGAACACAGAGTCAGATGATACAAATGCATTACGGATTTATACAGACGGCTCAAAAACCAAAGAAGGCTCAGGGTGTGGAGTGTACTCCAGATCACTAAGCCTGAGAATTAAGTGGGGAGTGGGAAGAAATACCAGCGTGGTCCAAACAGAACTGGCTGGTATCTCAATTGCCACAAAAGAAATAACCAAGAAAGGAATTTCTGGCAAAAACATAACAATCTGCACTGATAGCAGACAAGCACTATTAGCCTTGAACAGACAGCGTGTTACCTCAGGGCTAGTACTAGAGTGCCACCAAGATTTAGCCAAAGCCTCGGTAGATAATAACATTATCCTGAGGTGGGTTAAAGGGCACGACAAGAGTAAAGGTAATCGCATTGCCGACTCTTTAGCCAAGGAAGCGGCTGGACTAAGAATTTTAGGACCCAGTGGCACCCACGGCCTGATGACTTCGACAATTGCGGAACTAGTCAAATGTTACACCCATGCTCAATCCTTAAAGAGATGGGATGAAATCAAAGGATGTAATCTTGCCAGGATCACTTTGGGCGACCCTGGGAAGCTGGCACCGAAGAAATATCTGGCGATGACCAGGAAAAATCTACGCCTCTACGTCTCCCAGCGACTTGTCCATCTTCCTGGAAAGGACAGGATGGACGATGACCTAGGAGGACAACTCCTCGGTAGGATGTACAATGGGTCACATGTGGCCTAAGTGCGTGGGCTTACACTCACTCTCCCTACTCTGCAGATACAGATGCAGATATCCCTTTCAATTCAAGAAGGTAAAGTTTCCGTGCCACATTGTGTGATGATTTTCAAATCGTCTTGACAATTTCAATTTTGTTTGTAAGTGAAATCCTTCCGTGGCATTGGTAGACTTTCAGCCACCGTGTCTCTACAAATTTGTGATGTAGCTGAAGTTCGACGACTTCTATGGCCAATGTAATTTTTGGGAATCCAAGATTCCCATAACTGTGGATAACAACAGGCTGAATCAACCATTTCTCTTTTATGTAATTCACGAATAATCTGTTATATGGAATATGAGAGGGCCGTAAAGATAACATTTGCTATATAACAGCAGGTTTTCTGGCCCAATCACAACAAAATTTATAAGGAAATAAATATTTCGAAATATTAATGTCTCCCAACACAGTAAGGTGTGGTAAACGTCTGGTGAAAACAACTACTTTCCAGGCTAATACCACGCTGGATATTGAATTACATCCGAGAGACATTTATGCAAGATTCCTCACAGAGGCTAATCTCGCAGAAGTTTTTCGTTCATCCAGCAGCAGGACCATGCTGAAATTATTCAAGCAGATCACCTGTTGTGCGCGTTTTCGAGATATTACCTATCTTCAGTACAGGTAAGATCCTACACAGACAGCAAAGTGTCTGGGACTCGATCAATTTCAACACGGCTTAGCTATGTAGATAGATGCCCCACTTTTTGAAATAACCACCTAATCTGAAAAATAATAATTTTATACGAATAATTTCAATAATGTAGCTAGCTCAATCCTTTATGTTGAATTATTATTATTTTTTAACCTGTCAAATGCAGATTTTGCAAAAATTTGCTTTTCTTGGAACATTTTTTTTGAGGATAGATGCCCACCTGTTAGGATAGTTGCCCCACCATGAAAATAGTGAGAAGAATAGATGCTCGCAGTCCAGGATAGATGCCATTTATACCGTGTAGGTAAACAAAAACCCACACCAAATGTTAGGTAGTTTCACTCCTGAAACAACAATTGTCTCCAAAAAACATGGGTCATAAGTATAAAAAACATTTTGTATTTTTTAAATCTTTTAATTGTTATCATTGGAAAAAATTTTAATATCACATTAATGATCACAATCGAATATAAATTCTAATTTCCAACATGCATAGGTATTCATATTTTTTTAAATTCAATTTGGAAGCTTTTTTTTAACAAAAATATAAATTCTTAATTGTTGTTATGGAACATACACATTCAGTTCCAACATGTACATCACACATTCATTTTTTTTATATTTGAAATAACACAACAAAGATATCTTTATTATTTTATCCATTTGCATTTTGGGTCAGAACTTCGATCAAAAAATCATAAAAGTTATTGACTTCTTCTCTACTAAGACCTTTAGCTCTAGCCACGGAAAAACCTTCACTTTGTCTGAATTCAACTCCGGATTTCATTCAATAAAACTTCTGAACCATGCACCTCCAGCCATTTCGTTTTCGTAGTCGAAATTGTGTTTTAGCTCCAGTTTTGCAGCAAATTGATAAGCTAAAATGCGTATGGCTTGTCTATTTGGGAGAAATCATGCATCACCAAGCTTGAGAATGTACTTGACTTCCCTTTTCTCGTTGTCAAAATCCAAAATAGGATGTTTTCCTAAAAAATTCTTACGTAAATGGATATATTGGAAACTAGAGACAGCAATTAGTTACTTGTGATACACTGTTTGGAATCTTTGGAGTAGTAATGAATATTACTGAAATTTTATACCAACACTAAATGGTTATTGTTAACACTTCGACACGTGTTTCGATCACCAAGTGATCATCTTCAAGAGGAAGACTTAACTGTAGTTTAGTTTGTCTCTTGAAGATGATCACTTGGTGATCTGAAGACTGAACTGTAATTTAGTCTTCCTCTTGAAGATGATCACTTGGTGAACATCGTGGTCGAGGTGTTATATAACGGTATAAATAACGGTTTGGTGTTGGGATAAAATTCCAGTAATATTCAACAATTAGTTAATTTAAAGTTTATAATGTTCTGTAGTACATGATCTTTGATACATACCCAGGGTCAAATTTGTTGTATTAGCTAGCAGCATATCGTCTTCGCAATGTCCTCGATGGAATCCCAAATTGTGGGGATATTTCATTCATCCCCATGGTTTTCTTGTCCATTTCATCGAAAGCTGACTGTATTAGGTTTTCTGGGGTCCACGAAAATACTCGAGCTCGCAGTCCTTCCTTTCTTTTATAATTTCGTGGCATAGTTCTGCTGTAATCAGCAGCAGCAGTGCCCCTAAGGACAACTATACCTTAAAAAATCAGGGCAACTATCCTTTCTGATAGGGATAGATTCCCAAGTATACATGTAGACTCCATGAACTAGTAATAAAAAATATAACGAAATTTATTACTAATTATAAAGTTATACAACGCAAAATACTAACCTTGGAATCTTTGACGTGTTTCTGAATGTCGTTGCAGAGATAAATACACGCACGAGCCAAACGCTTCTACATCGCACAACTCTCCTTGGGTAACAGTACGGGGAACGGGGTACGGGGTGACTGCGGCTCCTACTTATAGAATTAATTCTTAGTTGCGAGTTCGGGAAGTTAGCTTTTTAGGATATGAGGCATCTATCTTGCTGGGGCATCTATCCCGGTTTTACCCTATACGAAACCTTCGTCTGTAGGATATAATTCAGTATCCAGCGTGGTATCAGCCTGGGAAGTAGTTGTTTTTCAACCGACGTTTACCACACGGTGTAGGTAGTTGGGAGAGATTGATATTTCGAAATTTATTATCGTCCGGTACTTCCTGGTTGGTTGCTGTGAAAAAATCCTCTCACGCAGGAAGAAGGCAAATGTGACGGAATTCGCCGATACTTTTTAAACATCCTAAATAATGTATTCAAGGACATCTTCAGTGCGAAATTTTCTGTAAAATGTTTACAAAATCGTGACATATATTTCACTATTCAACAAATAACCTTAATGGGATGATAAAAAAAATGAATTTCTAAAATAACTTCAATTCTCTATCTTAGTTACTACGGTAGAGTTCTTGTATAGCGTGTTGAGAAACCATTATCTTAAAATTCTGTCGATGTCCCTATTGATGCTGTTCAATTTTTTTTGACTCTTTCACTGGAGTTGTATAAATTTGAGTGCAAGGCGAATCAACGATTCAACTTGATTCACATTTCTTTTGAGATTGAACTTCTATTGTGAATTTCACTGGTCGCTGTCGCTGTTGGGGTTTTCTAGACAGTTATCTAATTCACATCACCGTAATTCCGTATTTCAAGTATGTCGTTGACGTATTCTAGCCTCGGAAGATTTGAAACAATGATTGAGTTTGAATATATAGCCATGACTCGACCAAAATATAAGTTCTCGTGAGCAAAGTCGTTCCGCTTGAATCTACGATTACGTTGCGTTGGTCCGATCTCTGCTGTATCAACCCCTTGATAAAGTATTTTGGAGTAATAGTCACGCATTCTCTCTATCGAGCTCCAACGATTGGAAGTGATCATAAGGCAAGGCGCAAAACTTGTGTGTAAATCGTGACCAGAAGGAAGAGTATAACAAAACGTAATCTCGAAAATCCATTGAGCCAAGAACTCTGATAGATCCGTGCGATGTCTTTCTTCATTCCTGATCACAAAGTCGGGGCCACCCTTTCCACTGCAAGGTTGGTCAGCAGTGTTGCCAAAATTGCACAACCAATAAAAATGTTTCGAAGGTTATACTAGTGTACTGGAAAATGTATGTCATTCAGAGTCACTAGTCCGTTTCCAGGCCAGGTCAAAGTTATACTTTTGAAGTTCTAAAAATTACTGATCATACAACAGATGCTGCTGGTGAAGGAAAAGATAATGTTTTGATAATAATTGATTGATCTAAAGCCTTGGATACTCTCAATAATAGACCTTTCAAATCTAATTTCAATTTTTAATGAATCAGAAGTCTTCTGAACTATTTTTGTACTATATAAGTGATGAAACTAAGGTGTATGATCACAAAACTACAATATTTTCAAAAATTGATAAAGAAGTTACCCACTGTGACTCCTTTATCAAATCTTTTCGCTCGTGTCGGTAGTCGGTCGGTTCGACGTGGGTGCTTTGTTCACTCACTCGAATCGACCACCGTGTTGGTCGCTGGTTCAAGCCCGAGGCTGAAAGATCGATTTTCACTTGCTATCGTCCAACACGTGTTAGGAATCACACGTTGAAAGGTAAGACCTCGTTAGTCCTTAGCTCGCACAAGTTTCGATTTCTGAGGGTTGTCGTTCGTAGGCGTCTTTGTTTTGGCAAATAAAACCTCATGATTTTGGTACATACGAATGACAATATTTTGTTACTAACAGCAAAAAGAAAAAATTGCGCTGGGATTTGAACTCGTGAAACCCGTGTTGATATTATCGTACCACTCAGTCAACACCACTGAGCTATTTGGTATTAATTTACAAAACGATAATTTCCATCTTAAAATCATTCCACTAGCCGCACAATAAAAATTCTACTAGTTTGCCCATTTAACCGAATTCGTAGTATCAATAATAACGGAGTTGGCAATGATGCCAACTCAATTTGGGACAACCTGTATTGTCTAGAGAGATATGATGTGCAGAATATTAAAAATGTCACAAATGTGAATAATAAATGTATAATGTACAAGGAGATATTCAACAACTCAGTTAAATAGAATTAATCACCCTCGTTGATTTTTGATTTTGCTATTCACTTTCGCTTGGTAAAAGTAGTATTAACTGAACCTGAATCAATGAAGGTAGCAAGAGAGGTAACATTTATATCTGCATTCACGTTCCATATTCGTAGTGTTTCTGAAAAATTGTCAGTGCTATATTATTTGTTAATCTAGTCTTATGAAACTGATATTTCAAGTCATATGCAGCGTACTATCATCAGCAAAGTTGTGAAATGATATTAAGGGGGGTCAGGAGAAATGTAACAGGAACGATAATAAAAATCCAGTATGAATAACTGACGAATCAGAAAAAACTGCATCAACGACCTCAAACACACAAATAGCTAACAAAATAATTCGGCCAGCTGGCCAGCTTTTAACAGAAAACTTCCGGGGAGTAACTTCATCGACTGTCATAAATTTTTCGTATCTTTGAATGTGTGACATGAACCAGATATTTTTGAACATTTTGTGATGGAAACCATAACAAAATTCAATAAGCCCACGGACTTCGAGTCCGTGGTCTGAAATATTTCCAACCTAACAAAGATGCAATAAATTTTTTCAGTTTTTTTTTTTATTTTTCAACATAGTACTCGGGCTTTTTCTCTGCAAATAATTGTTCACGAAGGAGATTGCTTTTTCATCTTTGTTCTTCGAGCGCATTTTTTAGATAAGGGAACAAAAAAGTCACTTGGGGATGGATCTGGTGAATGAGGCGGATGATCGAGCAGTTCTAACCATAATTCGTGGATTTTCGCCGTGGCACCATTGAGGTGTGAGACGATGCGTTGTCTTGATTAAACAGGATTTTCTTTTTCTGCAAATGTGGCCGTTTTTCTGTTCTGCCTTCAAAAATCAGTAGCCATCACTTTCCCAACCGGAAAACAGTTTTTGCTGTTTTTTTGAAGCCGGTTCCCACGTCGGGGTCCACTGTTTGGACTGGGGTTTTGTTTCGGGCCTATCCAAGTTACATCTACAGTAATTGATGGGCGCCAGAACTCAGATTCATTGCGCCTAAAATGCGACAAGAGAGTATTTTAAACGTTCATTCGAACACGTTTTTGGTGTAACGTGAGCAAACACGGCACTTAACGCGCGGTCGGCTTCCTCATGGCTGAATGTTGATTCAATATGTGACAAACACGTTCTTTTGACATATTCATAACCTCTGCTATCAAAAAAACACATGAACTCACTCAAACGACTGTTACATAACAACTGCCAGTGTTGTGGAATTCGCCGCGGTGGTAGTGTGCTCGGCTCACGATCGGAAGGCCGAAGGTTCGATTTCCGCTTCGACCAGATATTTTTCTCGAGAGAATTTATCTGGTTGAAGCTGGGATGATTTTGCAACCGTGTTAGGAATCACACGTTAAAAGGTAAGACCTCGTTAGTCCTTAGCTCGCACAAGTTTTTCAACTTCTGAGAGTTGTCGTTCGTATGGGGGCGACAGCTGATTAACGGAAAAACATATTTTAAACAGATTTTTTAAATGGCTGAAACTTTGGTAAGTACCTCTCAACAGATGAACAACGAAATTCACTAGCTTTCATTTACAAGTGCTACTTACTTCCATGTTGAGGACGGAAACTTTCCAGAACACCCTCGTATAATAGGTCCAACTGCTAAATATGCGAATCCTAGCACGACCTAGGAAAGTCTTCTCAAAAACCAGTCATCAAAGCTATTTACTTCGCTTGGATTGCAATCGAGTTGTACTAACCTCGAAAAAAGTCATATTTTTCAGATTGGTGAGATTCATGAAATATCCTTGGATTTGGCAATGACGCTGGTCGAAGCCGAATTCACACATGCTCCGTAGAACTAGAAGCATACCTAACGTTGGTCCGTATCACGGACGAGGAGTCGATTGTGGCAGAGTTGCCAACCGTGGCGGAATTCCGCTACTGTAGTGGAATTTACTCCGCGGTAGCGGCGTAGCAGATTTGAACATGAAGTAGCGGAATTTTCTATAAACAATATTGAAAAAAATATGGAAGAAGAAGAGGCAGTGGACAGCACTCTCCTTCTTTTCGATTCAATGGCCTCAGCAACTAAGGCTATCCGCAGACAGCAGGCTAATACGTTATCGTCTTAGTAGTGAGGCCATTACATGATGAATGAGAAGAAGAATATTTTTGAATGTTTTCATTCATTCATATCATAAACCATATGACGTCCAATATCTTGAAACTAAAAGTCTCGACTGTCTCGAGTATTATAACTTATATGAAACAAATTACAGTGGAAATAGAAGATAGTTCATCTGATTATGACTCGAGCGAAAGAGCTATCGCAGTTGAAATTGACTGGAATGAGACATGTTGAAAAAAATACAAAAAGTCTTGAAAACAAACTTTTTCTCAACATTGTTTGTCCGATTCCAACTTGAATAGATGGATAGACCTGTTGCGAATGATCGCTCACGAGCTCAGTGTAACTATACGTACATGAACAAACTGATTTTAATTTTTAGTTTTCAAAATAATTTTTCCAGGCTGAGAAATATTTGGTCGAGACGACAGTTTTCAAAAATTAACTGCTGTAAACTTAGAAAATTAGGTACCATTTATTGAGTTGCGCGGTTGAAAATTAGCGTTATCCTGATTACTTACATTAGTAACAGTTCAATTTGGTGGTATCTGAACGGTACACAAACTATAAACTGTAAATCCTGTGGTATTTAATTTTGGCGCATGAGCCAACTGATTGTGTCAGATATACAAGCGTAGCGGAATATGAAGCAGTGCAGCGGAATTTTTATTCATGTGTAGCGACTTTATAGTTCTACTAGTTGGCAACACTGGATTGCGGCATAATGCCAGAGGAAGCTTTTAGTGTGAATTCGAACTTCCGAAAGTTTCAGATTTGGTGACACTGTGAAAAATATTCGCTACAGTTATAACGGGTGATTCTCTACAGAGGCTCACCCCTATAATTTTTTTTAATATAGGAGATTGAAAACCGAAATTTAGAGAGTTGTGTATTATACTTCCATTTACATTTTTTGACATATTTATTTGCTTTGCCATACTTCCGGTTTTACCGGAAATGACTCCAACTTTCGATTTTTAAATGTGACATCCTATATATTTTTACTTGTTTCGATGAGGAATGACATTCTAAATTCAACAATACTCCTCTTGTCAATACTTGACAAATAAAATCATTTTTATTCCTATTTTTATTTTTCGATCTTGAATGCCATCGCCATCGTAAATCGCTTCATTCTTAATCAAATAACATGAGAAAATTACGATTTTGTGGCTTATGACTTCACAATCGTTTTAAGAATTATTTCACAGTTGCAAATATGAATGTTTCCAGTTGATATTTTTCAAATGGAAAGAGGGTGGCTTATCGGCTTTTTGTGAAAGATCATTTTCTTATGAAATATTTGATGATAACTTTATTTTCTCTATTTTTCTGAATAATTTCAAGAAAGTCGCAAATTAGTCCATAAGTGCCAATCCACTTTTCTGGGAAGATGTCATTCAGATGTTCTCTTACGACTTGAGAACTGTGAGGTGGCACTCCATCTTGTTGAAAATAGATAACACCTTGGTTAGCCACTGGCTAATCTTCAATGATATTATTAATTTGATTTCTAAGAAACTTTCCGCAATCAGTTGTCCGTCGAAAATTATTGGTCCAAAAAGTTTTCCTCCGTTAATACTTATCCAGCAATTCAAACCAAATCGCTCTTGAAAATTTGTTTGAGATCAGTACCTTTTATTATTCCTATTGAACTGATGAATCGGGTTTCATCTGAATAAATAATTTTAAATGGAAAACGTACATCTGTATTAAGACAAAAACCATTTGCAATAAGTCAATCTTCGGTTGTGATCGTTATCGTAAAGATGTTGGTGTAGTTGGTACTTGAATTATCGATAATTATATTTGTGAAGAATCCTCCAAACGAATAACTTATACTACATTCAGAAACAATTTGGCGAATTGACGCCGTACAATTCACTTCAACATAGGCAAACACGTCTACTTCTTTTTTTCACTGACGATGAAGTTATTGGCATTTTCTTCTGGTTCATTTCGCATTTTTCTTTCCTGTTTTGGAAAATAATGCCGAGTGGAATGGCGACGATTAGGGAACCTCTGCGCATAAATTCGAGCCAGTATAATTTGCCATATCTAATTATAAAGTACACAACATATTCATTAGCCTATTTTTAGGTAGTCCTAGCAACAGCTTCAATTGTTTGTCATGGATAACTACAATAACAGGACTTAATGCATAAGTATACCGAATACGTATTATTTGTTATTAGGTATGATGGTTTCTTGCAATTATTCAGAAAAATAGAGAAAATAAAGTGAGAGTTTGAGGCATCAAATTTTTCGTGAGAAAATGATCTTTCACAAAAAGCCGACGAGCCACCCCCTTTCTATTTGAAAAAAATCAAGTCAACTGTGAAAAGTCATGTTTGCGACTGTAAAATAATTCTCCAAACGACTATAAAGTCGTAGTTTTCCCATGTTACTTGATCAAGAAAGAAGCAATTTACACGATCCATGATATTCTATATAAAAAAATGAAAATTGGAATAAAAATGATGTCAAATATTGACGAGTGAAGTATTGTTGGATTCTCGATCGAAATAAGTAAAAATATATAGGATGTCCCGTTTAAAAATCGAAACTTGGGGTCTTTTCCGGCAAAACCGGAAGTATGACAAAGCAAATGAATATGTCAAAAAATGTAAATAGAACTATAATACACAACTCCCAAATTTCGTCTTTCCATCTCCAATAATAAAAAGTTATAGGGGTGTGCCACCTTAGAAAATTACCCGGTATACAATCAAGTTGTCAATTTCTTCAAATAACAGAAAATGTGCAGCAAAAGTAATCTTTTTTACTTGAAAAAAATTGGGAAATATATGAAATAAATCAACGAACTTAGATAGTTCGTTGATTTATTTCATATATTAGATAGTTCGTTGATTTATTTCATATATTCAGTAGATTTCAGCCGATTAGGAGAACATAATAAAGTTTTACTTATCGTATAGATGAAGCTGATAGTCTTATTTGAATTGAAGGGGTTATATTTTTTAGGAGTGATTAATTTTTGGGAAAGAAAGTTTTTGGCTTTCTACTACTCCATCTTGATACAAAAAAG
>WOGN01003399.1:0-15319 GCA_015342105.1 Leptinotarsa texana
TTTTTCCGGGTTTTCCTGCAGCTGAAAAAGCAAATGCGCCAATGGAATCAATGAAGTCGCACCGGAGCACCAATTGATTTTTATTGTTGTTTTCATTTTATTTTTATCGTTGTTCTAATTAAAAATTTATTCTTTCTAAAAAAAATAAATGTTTCTTTATAACATATCTCTTCTGTTTCAGCCGGAATCAATGCATCTTTGGTCCTCCTTTATGCAGTGTTCTTCTTTATGTTTACCGTGGGATGGGTTAGTCTTAACAGTTGTTCTATCAACAGACTCATTCCAATTTATTTGATAGTAGCAGGTACAGTAAGTATATGGACCGAGAGTTATTACATAATTATATGATATTCATTTCATTTCTCTTTTCATTATATGATATCATAAATTGTAAAATACTACTTGAGTAAGAAAGTGCTAAATATTCATCTGCTCTGTCTAGTCGTTTCTTAGAATATATTGAGAAAAGTGTGGCAACAGAGTTGAGCCTTGAAGTACACCCACTTCGTGAATCATAGATTGCAACAGTGTTTTTTCTTCCTCAAGTCAAGCTACAAAGTAAAACGCCTGAAGAATCTCACAACGAGGTCTTATTTGAATATCGTACCCGATAACGTTTCTAGTAGAACATAAATTTCAAGGCTCGTCAACTCAAATCTAAAGAAGTTGTATCGAAGGTTTTGGTGAGGTCGAAAAAAAAAAGAAAATTCAAGTGCGTTCCAGGATCATTTCGAAATATTCATGTCCTGTGAAATCTTGTTGTGTACAGAACAAAGCAGATTATATTGTCAGCGAAAGACTTGTAATCATGTTGACAGTAATATTTTCAAATAATTTTGGGAAATACCTAGTACAGTTAATGAATACATTAAAGACCAAAATTAGTAATTTGAATTGGTTTTTTAGGTTTCGTCGGAGCCTTGGCCAAATTTTTGAGTGACAGATCAAACAGATATCTGTTCAATTCAGCGATAGTGCTTGTCGTTTTTGACATCGTTTGGCATGGATTAGGTGAGATACATATGATAATATTGTGTCCGAATTAATATATCTTTCTCAATAACAATATTATGACTGAATTAACATGCAGCTTCTCCTTTAAAGTGAGGTTAAAATGTTTTATACTATCAATTTTTCTTAGTATGCTAAATATTTCCCGAATTATTAACTTCAGTTGAAGAAAGTTTAAGGAAACCGCATTAAACAATGAAGCAATGATTTTAACTTTCATGAAGCCACAAGAAACATTGTCAGGAAATCAATAAAAAAGTGCAATTTACATCTGATTTTTTTTAGGGACATACGTCGTTTATAAGGAATACCAACCGAATTACGATCCTAAAATTGGCGAATACTGTAACAGAACGGCATATTTACTAGCTTTTTGGATACTCACCTTCCAGTATACGCTGTTAGGAATCTTCATCATGTTGTCATTGTGCTACATGTTGATGAGGGGTGATTTCAAGAAAAAATAATGAGCGTACTATTCAAAAAATATTTATTTCGTAAATATATTTTATTTTTGTAATGTGTTCTCATTTTTATAACTTTCTCGTTTTTTATACCCCAAAAAATTTAATGATAATAAAAATATAATTATTGGACTTCATTCTTTTCTTCGTGTAGGTATATTACTTTTTTCATGTAATCGATACCTTTAATAAATAAATGTTTATTTATCGTAGGTACTGCTTGGTTAATTCATAAACCAAACCTCACTTTTCACTTTATCTTAGTTAAAAAAAATCATTGTATGAACTATTGACCAGCCATTATATCCCTTCTTTTGGCTAGCTTCCCAAGCAACGTGACCTTTGTACGTGACAAACAAAAAAAAGAATATTGAATTCAAAATGAAGGTCTACTATTTCTTCACAGATGTCGCGAATAATTGTGTACTTTACAGATGTCGCGAGTTATTTGGTATCTCTTCTCCATGTATTTTGATCGAGCCGAAAAGCATATAAATTGTCAGGGAAGAGTCAGTTTGAATATTCATGCATAGTTTTTCCAAGATCCTAAACTAGCAAACTGCTTCGCCTTCAACTATTGGTGTAATACATCTTTCAAATAAAGAATAGTTTTTTCCTTGGGTTTTCCACCGCTACCTAACGGCAATTGTTCTCGAACAAGTCAAAGAGTCTACAGGGTCATTGACATGAACCTTTTGCACATTAATTTTTTTCATGGGTATTTCGTCAATAATATGTTGAAAACCCCACAAGGTGTAATTATAAGGTTAAAGGAACCTTTATACGTAGGCTAACGTGTCAATAATATTAAAAAGTACTGTCTGTTTGATCGGGAGTCAACTTAAAAGCAACTATAGAAGGCAACATCAATATGGCAACGCTGAATCGATTGATTATTCACACTTACATTGACAGAAGGAGAATCAAACGTCAATAGCAACGTAAACAAATTGTTTGACAGGTAATCAATTTAGGTTAGTAGGTTAAGGTTTTAAAAAAATTCCATGCATGTTCACATCTAGAAATACATTATATAATGTTATTATTATTTAACAATAATGTCTACCAAAATTACAATCGTTCCCCCGTTATACAAGCGAATTCTATCCCGATTTCCACAAAACTTTACGTTTTGTTTTGCCTATGGTTCAGGAGTAAAAAAACAGCTTCAGAACAAACCTTCAGAGAATATGATCGACTTGATATTTTGCGTCAACAACCCACAGTCTTGGCATGAAGCTAATTTAAGGACCAATTCCTCACATTACAGTGGGCTCAAGCATTTCGGACATAATTTTGTGGCCAGATATCAGGAGAATTTTGGTGCCAAAGTGTACTTTAACACCCTTATTCCTTTCGACGATTTTTATATTAAATACGGGGTTGTGAGTACCAACGATTTGGTTACAGACTTGTTAGAGTGGTCCGATCTGTATATTGCTGGTAGATTGCACAAACCAGTGGAAATAATAAAAAAACCCTTGAGTTCAGAGCTGGAAACTGCTCTGCAGCTTAACCTCCAGTCAGCAGTGCACGCTGCATTACTCATTCTTCCAGAATCCTTTACCGAATATGAATTCTACCATACCATATCAAACCTCAGTTACAGTGGAGACTTCCGCATGACTTTTGGTGAAAACAAAAACAAAGTAAGTAATATAGTGAAACCACAGTTGTTAGGGTTTCGCAGCTTGTATAGAACTTTTATATCGACTCTGCCGGACTATGTAGATTTTCCTGTACCTGCAGTCATAGACCTCAAAGAAGAAGGAAACTTCCACATAAGGAAAACTCATGATGTGAATGAGTCTTCTGTGTTTTGCTCACAAGATATCAGTCCCTTAGCTAGGCTCTATCACTTGAATCAATTGCCGCGCTGGCCTCAAATGTCACTCACAAGATTTTGGAATAGAGGCACTCTGCGACAGGACACAGAAGATGTACTCAGGGCGATAGCTTATGATCCAGATTGTGGGCAAATTGTGAAAGAGTGTATTAGTGACATTGTGTGGAAATCATCAGTAAGTCAAAGCCTCAAAGGCATCCTCACTGCTGGACTTTTCAAAAGTGTGAAATATAGTAGTAAAAAAATTAAAAAGATGTTCGTGCAATAAACATTTAATACATTGCTTTTTTGCAGACTCTCCGACATGTACCAAATTTCGGACTCTGACTCCGCTGACTCTGATAGGGGTATTCGTTATAAAACAGACAGTATTCGTAACAAAAGTAAAAATAGTGAAACAAGTTCCAAAAGAGACAGTAGTCGTGATAATAGAAGTCCAAGAAGGGAGAGAAAGTCTCTCCACAAAGACAAGCATCGCGAGAAACGTAAAACACATACCTCACAACGTGATAGAGATAGGGATAGAAGAAAGCACCAGGAAAAAGATAAACTGGGAAGAGATTATAAAAGAACAAATGAGGATAGTAGTGCAGATACTGATGTTCAAAGTTTACGACAGTCTCCGGCATCTGTTCAAAATCAAAAGCACCCAAATGAAGTTAAATACATGGGACCAGCATTGCCACCTCATTTACAGAAGAAACTTGGAGAAAATTCACAGAAGATGATTGAAAACAAAGATTCTTGCTCTTTTACCCAAAACGTACCAGACTCACCCTCTGAGGAAACAAAGAAATCTGTAATTAGTCTTATACATTCAGAACCATCAAATGCATCTGATGATCATTCAGATCTACCAACACAAGAATCTAGACTAGCTGTTGATTGTATGAAAGATGATTTATATGGGCCAACTTTACCGCCTGTCAAACGAAGTGGTGATACGGACGGTGATAGTAAATCTGGTGATAAAATCATTGGACCTATGCTACCAAGCTTGCCAACTCATATGGAGAACGAAGCCATTGAACAAAATTCTCGAGAGTCGAATAAAGAGATTAAAATTATTGGACCCGCCTTGCCTCCACATCTGCAAAAGAATTTAGAGAATCAAGAACTACTTTGCGGGCCTCGTTTGCCAACTCTGCAGGAAGAGAATCCAGAGAAGTATATTGGTCCTGCTCTACCTAAACATTTGAGGGAAAAGCTCAGCCAAGAGAAAGATGAAGAAGAGGAAGACGTGTATGGTCCTGTACCAGAGGGGGGCAGCTTTTCGAGGTCTCACATGGAACTGGAGGAAAGGGCTTTGGAAATGAAGATAGCTCAGTTGGATCCTCAGCAACTGAATCAACCTGGAAGGGAAGAATGGATGTTAGAGTTGCCCGCAGTGAAAGCAGTTAACCTTGGACTAGGACCCAGGCAGTTCAGGACCAAAGCTGGCCCAGATTTCTCAGATAGGTGAGGAACTTTTTACCCCTCGGGATTTGAGGGTTCCTATAGTTTTTGACTAAAATCTATAATTTTTAGAATGATAGCCTCTCCCTCTAAATTTTTTCTGATAAAATAAGGTAGTGTAAATATCTTCCCAGATTGCAAACATTGAATTACCCCATTGGAGAACATTCTTAATAGTTACCTAGGTCAAGTGAATATTGTTCCTCTTTTACCAATCCTTTAGTATGGACATTATTCATTTAACCATTCTCTGAAGTACAGAAGGTAGAGGGGCTGTGCCCCATTGTATGCTTCGGTCTCAGTCTGTCAGTCTCATTAGTTTTTGTTTCTTGAATTATAAATAATTTTGTTGTTCAAAACAAGGTGAAAAATATACACTGAATTGTTCCTCTTTGAAAAAATAAGCAGTTTTCACTTTTTTGTATTATCCTTCACTCTGGTTATAAATATTTCCACAAATTGTCATAGAACATGACTTAGAACATGATTCACGTAATGTGGAATAAATATGAAGTTGACAAGTCGATATTTTGCTTCAATTAGATCTACTTGGACAGACACACCACAAGATAAGGAGAGAAAGAAGCAAGGTAAAGAAGAACCCAAAGTCAACCTACAGAGGGAAATGGAGTTGATGGAGATGAAGAAAAGAGACAAGGAACAGGAAGCTTTAGCAAAGAAGAGTAAACGAAACAAAGAAAGTTTGGTGGACATGCACAAGAAAAAATTGAAATCAACTAAGGTAATACTATTTCAACTACTTTAAAATAACTGGAGAAAACTGTCGCCCACTGCTTGCTGTAGTGGTGACAATTGATAACACTGTTCATGATAAATACAAATTTTCACAATATATATTGTAAATGCAAATAAACTTTACTCCCGCCACATTCAATGAGTACAGACTGATGCCAAGAGATTTTCCTCGACGATTGGCAGTTTGTCAGTGGTTCATTCAACAAATTGACAGTAATCCCAACTTTGCCTCAGAAATTCTTTTCACAGATGAGGCAAACTTGTCGACGGATATTGTCAGCAATTTTCATAGAAATCCTTGAGTAAATACTCAAACTACATACTTCTACATCTTCTATGACTGCTATGCAGAACATCTGCTCAGTTCATTTGTATTCATTTGAAGGGAAAACTGATTAAATTATCAAAATAACTAGCACAATATTTTTTAGAAAGTGTTTATCCCTAAATTGATGGATGTAGCCGTTACTACGTGGAAGGAGATCATGATGAAAAGAGAAATGAAAATTTCTATGTATTTTACCACTTTTATTTGACTCCAAAAACGTAATGAAATACTGCAGTATTTGATGTCTTGATGAATCCTTTTTCCCCATTTTTGTCTTTTTCTTCTAATTTGCTACGTTTTCAGTCAAATCTTGTTTGAAAACTGAATGTGAGCTTTCCTGTTTTGAATTTTTCAATTCGTTGACGTCGAACATGACATGTCGAAATTCACTGACAGTATAATTGTTTTGTTTGTTTCTGGAATATCCTGATAATGATATGAAGAAAGTTCTTACCTTTACCTAATCCGTAATTTGTCTTCTCGTTTTCTTATGGAGCTGGAAACGGCTTTGAGAAGAAAAGGAATAATTAGGAAAACACCACCCTGTAACCTAATGAAAAACGGATCGAAAGCATGCTATACTGACTTTCACCGAAAAAGTATACCTAATTACCATCAATAGTTTTAACAATATGAACCGTACCGACCGACTCTTTATCCTTCAATACAATTCTTATATTACTTAATCCTAGACATGTCCTTCTCCTTAAAAGGCTTGGGTTTCAAACTAAACATAGAGAAAACTGAAACAAAATTTTCTGATGGAAGTCTCTTGCCTCTGAATAGTCTTTTGAACACACACTTTCTACATAACAATAAATATGAACTCTGTATTCACTAGCATCCACCTCGAGTTTCTGGAAGTTCAATAGGAAGAGGACAAATTCTAGTGAATGTCCTCTTGATGAGTCCTTGTGAGGTGTTGATAGTAGCTACTCTCGCAAGCAACATCATCTAAACCGGGATGGAGAGTGGAAATTCTGCCAAGTTTCCATCTTAATGGTGGTGTTTGATTATCCTTGATCAAGACCAAGGCTACTATTTTCAGGACGTCGTGGATTTCTCGCCATTTCGTTCGAATTTGCAGCTCTGGCAGGTATTCTTGTGACCAACGAGAAATGTTGTTGGAGTTGTTAAAGGCGTTGGAAATGGAAGAGACGGTTCTCATTCACTGTTGTTAGATCAGGATCTGGTAACATGGTTAGCGGCCTTCCAATGAGAATGTCCTACAGAAACTTGGTGTCGGAGGGGGGCGTGCCGTCGTGCATCGATCCCGTCACTTTCCCAAGGCCTTCGCCGTAATGGCCTCCTGGCCTCACAGACCTGGGTCTCAGAGATTAAGAAACCGATTCCTAGTCTGGGTATTGCGGTAGGTTCATTTGCTTCGGCTAAGCTTCGTTCTATGAGTTGAAAGTTGTAGAGGTACCGACCCCGCCATGATACCATCCCCTAGCCTCTCTTGGCTTCAAGGTGACTCCCTGGCATTCCACCACCCCCTAGCACTTCCGCTAGGTCGTCAGTATCCGGCTCGAACTGGATGCGAGGCGATCCTGTGCACAACGCACCCGTCACCTCCCAGGGATCACTAAATGTTCCCCCCTGGAGGCATCGCGTCGTCTGGTGTTAGGCGACCTGTGCTGCTTCACTCTCTGGTTCACATTCGCAAGCATCTCCAGCCTTCTTTTCTATAAAAACGCTATCCTTCACCGAACCTCTCGGAACTTTCCTTGTTCCGAAAGTTCTGTCCGGTGGTTCTTTTTTCGAAACATTCGCTGTTTCGAAAGTCCTCTTTGGCAAGATTCTCTTATCGGGTTCGACAATGGCAATGTTACTCGCAATTTTGCGGATTCCACAGGATGGCTGTACACCCTGAGGATCCTCGGACTTGGGGTTACCACATAAGTGGGCACCACCTCTGTCATGTACCTTACTTGCTCACGTTCAGGTAGAATTGATGGTTTCGGAGGGAAAAACCCTTCCGGTTGTTGCCATTGGCAAATGTCCTCGATTTTTGCGATTTGTTACGGTTGGGAACAAAAATGCGAATTTCTTGATTTCTGGGCCGATCTCAGCATGGGAGACTCGTTGGCCACGTTTTGCATCGCGCGGAGCTTTTTGCGATCTAGCTGGTACATCTCCCCAAGTTTCTCGAAGGAACGTCGCCTGACGATCCTGAGCGTTGTTTTCCTTCTGAAAAAACGGTGCATTTTCCTCCTGGAAAAACGGTGCATTTTCTTCCTGGAGAAACGGTGCATTTTCCTCCTGGAAAATACTATTTCACCTCACTGAGGAGTATTAAATTCAGGCTCAGGAGTACCTGAGCCTGAGCAACTTTAGTAGGGACCTGCTCTTCCTTTGCAGGATTTGGGCTGTTTTCCTCTGGCGGAGTACCAAAAGGAACCTGGACAAACTTGAAGTATGATTAAGCACTTTAAAATATATTTCACCACTGAATTCCTCCGATTTGATCTCTATCGGTCCAAGAGATTCCTGATTCCGATAAAAATTCCTCCAATTCCACTGATTGATAATAACCGCATATCCCTGAAGACTCATGTGATATGGTTTGTCTCTGTTAATTTCTAAAAAGAACTAGAGACACAAATTCATTCAATAATTCCCAAACGCAGCTTCAAACTCTCGAAAATTCTTCGCAAAAGTCGTGCGATTCTGCCTGATCAAGATTCAATATTTACACAACGAAAAAAAACCATTTCGTATGGATTTGCCAGCGTTTACGACCTGTTTTTTTGCAAGCGCTGGACTTTAAAGCAGAAATACCGCTCTGCTACTTTCCATTGACGTCTATATGCCTCCGTTTCTATCTCATTCTTTCCATGTATCGTTTCGCTTCCTCAATTTGCGTTCTTCGATAAATGAAATCAAACGGTCTTCGGCCTTGCTCGGAAAATTTCGGAAAATCGTAAAAATTCTAAATTTTCATTTTCTTCAGTTTCAAAACTTTTCATGCCGCGTCTCGATATTCCCATTCCTTCTTGCAGAAAAATGCGTTTGAAAAATGTAATATTTTTCAAAACTCAAGTGCTAATGAAAATTGAACCACGAGCACTGGAAACGTGATCGAGGTGTCAAACGATAGCTTCTAAGAATCTCTATCGATACTACTTTGAAGAAAGCACAATTTCCCTATCTAGATAGCTAAAAAAGCCATTTTCCATAAAATCAACTTTTTCCCTATTCAAACATTTGGCGAAGGCTACTAATCTTGCAAAAGATTTTTCTAATGCAAAGGAAATGATATTTCACATCTTAATTTCCAAAACTAAGCTGAAATATCTTGGGAAAACCAATGTTTTTCCACGTTTTCTCGATGTTCATTCTGAGTGGGCGGTCCAGGTATACAATGCCAAGTAACACCTTCTTTAGCGATCCTTTCCGTTAAATTTATTGCATTGTGATTCAGAAAATTTCTAAGCTCTTCTAAATCATTTTTTGTCCCCATAAAGTTTGTAACGTTATCCGTGAGTAAATGTCTAGGGGTGGCGGTGCAACGCCTAAAGGCAGCTAGAAAAGCTTCAGTTATTAAAGAGCTCACTGATTCTAAATGAATAGCCTTAGTTACAAAGCAAACAAAAAGCGATATTAACATTTTGATGTTTGATTACCTCTACCAGCCTTAGTTTTTATCAGAAATGGGCTCGCGAAGTCCACATCTATTGTCTGAAAGGGTAATGTAAGTGTTACGCGAGCTGCCGGTCCCATCAATGGTATTGGCGGTTTCGGAGTGCATCGAAAATATTGAACACATTCGTGCACTGTTTTTCGTGCCAAATTTCTACCCCTAGTGGCCAATAAATATTTCTAAGGGAGCTAAGAAGCATCTGTGGTCCTACTTAAATGCTCGTCCAGGAAAATCAACCTTGTGAGAGGGTGTTTTCTGACAGCAACGCTGGATGTTTCTTTTCATATGCATAAGCTGATAGTTGTAGCCTACCTCCTACACGGAGTACACTCGATGGGTCTACAAAAGGATTCAAATCCCATATTTCACCCTTCAGCGTGTACTTCTCATTACTGGTTATAGCATTTATCTCATCTGAAAAACATTCCCTTTGAGATATTTGAATTAGAATAGTAAAATATTCGTTCAGCTCATCAGCTGTTAGTGGACCTTTGGTGACATCTGAAGATCTTGATCTAACAATGTCCTCTCTCTTATAAAACAGAATGTAGAGTGTCTCCAGAGGCTCCAATAAATTCAATACATCGCCAGAACACTTCGTGACACGACTATCATCAAACTTAAACCACTTCGTTTCGTCTTTGGCCAAGGCGTAATAATGACCAAATTTAACGCCAGAACCACAGTGAACAATGACTGCATGAATATTATAATGGTGGTCTGCTATGTTTGAATGTTCATCTATTTCGAACCTTCCAAAGAGTTTCTTGCTTTCGTTAGAGGTTGAGTCTTGTTTAAAAATCATCAGTGTTATTATTAGATTGACTGGTGCCTCAGCTATACTTGTTTCCTCATAACAGTCAGTTAGTTTGACGCTTGTTTGACAATACAGTCGATCATCACCTGTTAAAAATTCAATTTTCAGATGATTTAACAATAAGCTTTGCACGGACTGGTTATTAGTCATATTAGGAAAAGCTAAATGAAGTACCAGAAATTCACATAAGTTTTCGGTACTTCTTGAACATTTACCACAAATTGAACCAAGTTATGTCATAACTTGGTTTAAAACCTGTTTAATTTTTTCAATTTGTTTATAATAATAATTTTTTAATCTTTATTTTCAGCTTTTATTAATATTTTAATTGTATTTGTTTGGTTGTAGCTTGTATGTTAATTTTTTGTAAATTTCAGTTTTTTGTTTGATAAAATTGTTATTTTCGGTTAATCTTATTGATTTTGTAATTGTTTTTTTCGGGGTTTTCAAATCAATTTATATTAGATTATACAATGGAAGTCCGAACTGATGAAATAGGAACCATAATATGTCCTAACGCGTGGTATTCTTCCAAGAATTCAACATAAGCTTTCTTCAAATTGGGATTTCTCAAGAGTTTATTTTTCTGAGGACCTGAATCTATTCATGGCTCTTTTTTACCGTTTTTACCCACCTTAAAGGGTGGGAGTGTTACGTTTCAATTCAACACTAGATCAAAACTGCTCCTATATGACCTTTCAGAACACTAACTTACCTTTTGAAATCTTTATTCAGAGGATATCAACAATATAATTCAGTTACAAGTTGATTTTATTCATTTAACATCATAGTAATAGAAATCTTCCGTTCCATAGAAAACCATACCTGAAATGTAAAAAATATATATACTTCCTGACTAACTGCCGTGATCAGTACTTAGCATTCACTTCGCATTCGCCTATTGCCTATCGACATTGGAAATTCGAAATTCCTCGCCAGGTTGAAATAGTTGCTATTGTATGTTTCCCAGTTTTCTTCATCTCTCATTTTCCAGCCGTTGTCTGCCTTATTCTCTGTACCATTCCAAGAATATTCATTACATAGGTTGTTATTCATGATTTCCAAAAGGTAAACCTGAAAAGCAATATCAGTTAGCTCTGGGTTTCTGAATACTGATTGATATTTTCGGTAAGTATTCCGCATAATATGAATGTTCAAATATTCGTACTGAATGGAAAAGATGTGGCGACCTTATATGTTTTTTTCCATGACATCAATAAGGATCGGTAAATAGTTGAAAATAGGTTGGAGTCAATATTTTTGTTATATGGTTTCCACTGAGTTTATATTTTTAAAAATGAATTTTATTGAATACAAATTTTAATTAAAACAAAGAGGGTTTTACAAAAGTGGCTTAATATTCGACGAACATGGATAGTCGCGAAGTTAGTCATGAATCTAATTGAAGAATAATTAAGATTTTGACAAACATCGATATTCGCGAAGTTAATCAAGAATGCGGCGTCCTCTTGGTCTCCCATATTTATAGGATCAGTAAGTGCTGATGTAGAGGTGCGTTTCTCCGAATGTTCTAAGAAAACCTTGGAAATGTGCTAGTAGAGGTATACAGCCGGTTCTGGGCCTCCCCCACCACGTATTAATTGCTAGTTTTTTGTTGTTTAGTAACATATGTGAACTTGAAGTGTCTGGTGCATTGATCATTCAGAATTTTTTTCCTGTTCTGATCCTCCCCCCACCACTATGACGTATCAAATGCTTTTTTTGTTGTTTAGTGAAGTCAAGGCGATGTGATCTTGGAGTGTCTGGTGCATGAATCGTTCAGAATTTTTTTCATATGAGATTTTGTGTGTGTTTGTGTGTGTGTGTGAGAGAGAATGCACGGCACACGGTTTCATCATGTGTTTGTCTATGCACAAACATACGTCTGCATACTTCAAAGATCTTTCAAGTAATGAATGTTCCATCGGTGTGAGGCCACCAAGTTAGTAGTGATGTGACGTCACAGCAGCAGCAACCGTTCGAAGGTAAGAGGGTGATATGTTCACTCCACGACGTGTGGCTGTGTAATGCGTGTTCATCGGTGTGACCTTACCTCTCTTGATGCAGTGAAGGCTGTGACGCCTCGCCATCGATGGTAACACGCAGGTAGCCGAGGACTGTGCTAACGTCTGTCCTCTCCGAGAGCGCAACGACCACTGCCTGCTCGTATCGACATCTGTTATCGCATCTAGTTAGGAGGTGGGCTTGGCGCGCGCATGTACCTGAGAGGTGGGGTTGGCTATGACGTCTTGACGGGCCCGATCAGACTGTATTTAAGAAGTGGACGAGGGTTGGTTATGTCAGTTTACATCAAGTCTTTGAACAAGCTTTATCTACGCCACACCCTTGAACTACGTCAGAAAGTGATACGGTCAATGTGACTTTGAGATAATGTTTTGGATTCAACCTTGAATGACCTTTATTCACTTCTCATATTTTCACGACATTCATTGATTCATGTGGTTATTTTGACTTTGAAATGACCTCTACATACGTCACATGATGTCGACAAGGTGACTTTGAAAAAATCTTTTGAGTTCGACTTTGAACGAGCTTTATCTACGTCACACCCTTGAACTATGTCAGGAGGTGATACGGTCAATGTGACTTTGAGGTAGTGTTTTGGATTTAACCTTGAAAGACCTATCACTTCTCATATTTTCACAACCTTCATTGATTCATGTGGTTATTTTGACTTTGAAATGACCTCTACATACGTCACATGATGTCGACAAGGTGACTTTGAAGAAAAGTTTTCAATTCGAGCTTGTATGACCTTCACCTACGTCACACCCTTGAACCACGTCACACTGAGAGTAGTGTGGGGCGTTACCACGACCACAACCGAATCATATGAAAGACGAGTTGTGATCGTGAACGTCGTCAATTAGTACATGAGAGCGCATCGAGATGAATTCTGAAAAAATCGCAGCTGCAGCTTGAATTTCGCTTTTCTTCTCACAGTGTCGTCTTTCATTAGCATATGAAACCGGATTACGGCTAAAAATAAACATTTTTCAACAATAACTCATCTATATTGAATTTTTGATTCCTATAATTTTTTTCATAAAATCGATATTTTTGAGAAAGGGTGGGGGTGGAATTTCGTCATTGTATTATCACGTTTATTTTTGACTTCACGAGAAACTTTTTGATGAACAAAGTTTTATAAAATTGAATTTCCCACAATTTCGACCCCATCATTTTTTTTTCATAGGATCGATTCAATTCTGAAATAAGTAGGGGTTGAATTCTTGAAATGGAATTATCTAATTTTATTTTCAATTTCATTAGAAAAATTACCATGAACGAAGTTGTATGAAATGAAATGAAAGACGAAGAATTTTTTTCCACATTGTTTATTCAAAGATTACAAACAGCTTCTTCTAACCTTCCAATATCTACCAAACTGATTTGAGTGTTTAGCGTTGATCCGCTTCTCTGGAGATCCTTCACACAGTTGCTAATGTGGGCGACTTCGAGCCGGTACTGTTTCACAAGAAAACAGACTGACATTTCTCACACATATGCATGACTAACAAGAACTAGGTACCACATATTTAATGATGATTCAAAATGCTACGCTATATTTTTTCTTGAAATATAATTACATTACAATTTGAAGCAACATAGTAGATGATATTGACGTAACTTCAACTGAAACGTGGGTATCCCCTCACTTTGGTATCTTTTCTCCACACATTGGCAAAATCTGATGGTGAAGTTTGGTTTAACCTTGAAACTAAATACTAGGATTTTCTCGAGGGTCAAGTTCTCATGTGTGCCGATGACACAATATTGTGACGTCCACAGATCTAAAGAAATTGAAAATAAAACGAAACTAGTAATCAATGAATTCGAATGTTGATGTGGAAACAATCATTTAATGAATAATAAAGTTAAAACAACATTTATCCAGTTTTCAAGTACGTATCAGCGCCCTCTCCAAATAAATCTAGGTTTCGAAACAACAGAATATACAAAATTCCTTGGAACACAACTTGACAATGAATTCTCTTTCAATAATCACATCGAATACTTGTGCACTCCTCTGAAAAAACGTATTTTGCTTTCCTAACAATGAAATTAATTTTTTTTGAGTCATAACCTCTTGGATATATACTATGGTCTAGTGTATTCTGAGCTTAATATAAATATTACCATTTGGGGACACTAATCAGAAATAAATAGAATCTTTATAGGGCAAAAACGCTTCATTAGACTAATTTTTGATCTCAAATACAGAGAATCTTGTAAAAAAACATTCCAAGACAAAAAATTTTTTACATTACCATGCATTTATTTTGAAAAAATATTAAGCTACGTTCATGTACACTCCCAATTGCTAAAAATAAATGAGAAAATTCACTGTCATCAAACGAGACGGAGAAACGACTTTCATTAGGAAAAAATAAACCATAATGAGTACAAAGGTTCGCCACTTTATGCCGGAGCAAAATATATTAACTTATTATCACACAGCATCAGAAGTGAAACAAATTTTCTCAAATACAAGAAAAAAGTCGAAGACTTTTTGGTAACAAGTTGTTTTTACTTCCTGATAGAGTATGAAAATAATATTTTTGTGTAACCACATAACACATGTGCTGTTATTGATATAAGTGCTATGAGATAAACTATCTTTTGTAAAATGTGACGTGTCCTTTATACATTCATGTATCAAAAATGAAAATATAAAATTTGACTTTGACTTCTCCGCCAATGTCATGCTAGACAAAGATTTGTAGACATGTAGTGTCAACACTTCCGCATGCTTAAAAAAGATGTAGTAATTCAAAATGTCACATTACGTTTTTCTTTTCGAAACTGAACGTTTATTCACTGCCCAGGTTATGCTAGACAGAGATTTGCGGAGGTTCCAAAAGAGATGCGTGAGGTCATGCCATTTTGCAGTAGAATAGATTGATTTGAAGGGGTTATATTTTTTAGGAGTGATTAATATTTGGGAAAGAAAGTTTTTGGCTTTCTACTACTCCAT
>WOGN01003400.1:0-15027 GCA_015342105.1 Leptinotarsa texana
ATAGTAATAATATGTTATAGTAATACATTGTTGAATATAGAAAATATACATATATGATAACAATAATACCTTCACTGAACAAAAAACAAATTTTAAATAAATAGGAGTAACATTTCCAAACAAGGTGTTCGGAATTGATGAATATTTCTGAAGATATAAAAATGGGCCAAAGCTTAGCTTTTTCAAATGTTTTGGGATAGTTTTGAAATTCTGAGATGATTTTCACTTATTTTCTTGAAACATTCCCCATATTAAAAAACAACAGTTCACGGGATTTCAGTTTTTCTTAAAAAAATAAAAAATGCATGTCCATCATAAAATTACAGGTAATGAAACCTTTATTTCAAACAGTTATAGAAAGTTTAATAGAGCTGTTAATTTGCCGTCGTAGTTTTTAGTCCTTGAGGTACGAAACAATTATGATTTCAATAAATGTAGTTCAAAAATGCGCTTGAAATGCCTTCCAAATAAAATTCACTTGTAAAATTCAGTTTTGGTTTCATAACGAGTAGCTTTCAATTAAAAATTATTTCATTGCTTTAATGATGATTTTGCTATAAGGTTGCTTGATGCATGTGAGCAAAAGGCAACTCTGAATTCATTTGCAGACAATGCAAGGGCCATCTGAAACACCTACAAAATTATAGCAAAGGTTTCATTTTGTAGAACTTTGTTAAATTATTATTTCATTTACAGATAAAACGTCCTTATTTTCATGTGAAACCCTTAGAAAGATGCCAGTTAAAGAACTGGCAAGACTATCTGGATTATGAAACTGAACAAGGAGATAGAGTAAGAATCATTGTACTATTTGAGAGATGTCTCATAGCCTGCGCTTTATATGAAGAATTCTGGTTGAAGGTGAGATTTTAATTCAATTAGTTTTTCGTATGACTTATATTCTCAATTTCAGTTTGTGCATTACTTGGAGAGTCTCAAAGATAAAGAAATGCAGCCGAAAATAAGAGATGTATATGAACGAGCTTGTACCATTCACCACTTGAAGAAGCCCAATCTACATTTGCAATGGGCTCTGTTTGAGGAAGAGGCAGAGAACCCAAATCGCGCAGCTGAAGTTCTGGTCAATTTGGAAAAGTCTGTGCCTAATATTTTACAAATTGCCTACCGAAGGATTAATCTAGAGCGTCGACGATCAGATTATGAGAAATGTTGTCAACTTTATGAACACTACATAAACAACTCCAAGAACAAAATGATTAGCAGCAACATCGCCATTAAGTATTCCAGATTTTGTTTTAGAGTCATAAAAGACATTGCAAAAGCTCAGGAAGTATTGAAATCGGCCATCACCAAAGATCCCAACAATCCTAGGTTGTATTTGCAACTCATCGATCTTGCTCTCCAGAAAGAAAATGTCTCTCAATCGGAGGTCTTAGAAGTTATTGACTCGTTTTTGGATAAAGATAGTACAGACATAGAACAAAAGGTTCTTTTTGCTCAAAGAAAATTGGAATTTGTAGAAGACTTTGGGTGTGATGTACAATCAGTGCAGCTTGCTTATGATCAGTATCAAAAGGTCCTTAAGCAAGGCAAGGAGAGTATTAAAAAGAAGGAAACGAAAAGGTATGTGAAAGTTTTCTTATTTAGCTATCATAAAATTTGACACAACTTAAGTTATAATGCAAATAATATTAATAATAATAGTTACATAATTCTAAACTTGATGATTTTGAGTCCTTGATTTATATTTTGATTTTTTTTGAAGTGATTGAAAACTTTGTTTCACAATTAGACAGCCATTATTTGTGATGTGGTGCACTCCATTGATCACTTATTCAATTCCTATACCGGGGATTTTATTTCTCAGTTTGAATGCAGATTTGATCTGATTGTAGACTCAGTTTCACTTGTTTTATTCCAAAAATAAAATTGGAACGTAACTTGAATATTGGAGGAAAGAAATTCTCTGAGTAAATCCAATGTTTCAGAAAAGAGCCCCAAAGAAGTGGTTTGGCATAAGGGGACCTGACATCACTAAATGTATGTACTGTGTATGCAGTGTAAAAGTTCAATTATATTTTGGTTGCTTATATTCACTGGCTTATGAGAGAAAAGAAAATCCCCGAAAAATTTGTATTGTACATTGGTTTAGCATATCCCGATGATGCTAACTGGGTGAATGAAACATACGTAGAGACAGTATTTTTGTTCAGGTGTAGGAAATGTTTTCATCTTATGTAAGAGGTTCTAATTGTACCCATTTGTATAGTTGGTTTGTTGGACTGAAGCAAATTCACGTTATATAACTCGGATAAGTACTGTGTCATGCTATCCTCTGGTAGCGATGGGCATAATTGAATGATGAGTACTCGAGTGATCCCAAAAATAGAAATATCATTCAAATGAAATCACTCGGATACTACGTCACTCGTCGATTTAATTCGAGATCCGGCGATGCGAGCAATAAGCACGCAATCACTCGATGGTCATGAGGTCATGTGCAACGTGAAACTCCAACATTAATGGCAAAATTCGTAAAGAACTAAATTATTTTATGAGTTAGGATTGTTTGAATTTGCCGCAGTAGGAATACAAACAAAGAGCACTGAAATTGAAACAGTATCAATAATTTTTCAGTTTGGAGGATTCGAATCCTTTGCAACAAAATTTCTGTTATTATTCATATATTCCATTATTTTTTCTACTTTTACCTATTGTGTAGTTGATACCTTTATTCCGTTATTATTACTGTTTTGATATTGAACAATGGGGCCTGGAGCTAAAAAATTTATTGTTTGGTTACATTTCCATAAAATAGAAAATGGTCAAGTTCAGTGTCGAATTTGCAAGTTTTTTTGGTAACACTACCAATTTAAACCAACATATAATATACTATTTATTTTCATTTTTGTGAGAATATATTTTAACAAGCCACCATTAAATTTCAATAAAGTCTGTACTTGTAATTATTAAAAGTTTATCGTCAACAAATTTCTGAACATTTCACCACATCCTACAAATAAGTGTCACTATATAGACCGACACTGCACTGGTGCGTAGCGGCGGAAGACTTTAATACTATTTTCGACTATTTCAGTCACTACTAATTTGATTCGATACATTCAGCATACGAATGGATCTGAGTCATTCGAATGATTCCATTTGACATCTCGAGTGATTGCAATAATTGAATGACCTATTTTTGTTCATTCGAATGATCCCATCATTATGAAATTGGCCGCGGTGGTAGTGCGACCGACTCACGATCAGAAGATCGTGGGTTCGATTCCTGCCTCGACCAGATATTTTTTCTCGAGAGAATTTATCCGGTTGAAGCTGGAATGATTCTGCAACCATGTTAGGAAGCACACGTTAAACGGTAAGACCTCGTTAGTCCTTAGCTCGCACAAGTTTCTCAACTTCTTAGAGTTGTCGTTCATATGGGGGCGACAGCTGATTAACGGAAAAACAGATTTTTAAACAGGAAACTATCCTCTGGTCGATTGGTTTAGAAAATATTTCAGATAGAGTTATTCTTAATGTTTTAATTGTGAAACAAACAAGGCACTGAAGACTTCAAATTCATATATATATATATTTTTTTTCAATGCAGTGTATGTTCAGTAATTTTTCATATCTCTCCACTTTGATCAAATTTTGGAAGATTATCAATATTCATAAATCATTTTCTACCACTTTAAGTGAATCTACTGCACCCAGCAAAAAAGAAAAACCTGCAGCACAATCTTCTTCCCAGTCGAGTACCTACAATTATGGAACTTATGGGAACTCTGCAACTCAGCCTGCCTATCCATATTCAGGTTCTCAACAGCAAGGACAGAATTACTATCAACAGTATGGTCAAAGTGGTGACCAATACCAATATCAGAACTGGCAATACCCTCAAGGAGGATACGGAGGATATAACCAGTGGGGTAGTTATGGTGGGGGATACGGATATTAAATGTCTGTTTTCTATATTGCTGTTTAATTCAGATATTTTTTGTAAGTGTAACTCAATATTTCTTTATTGAAACACATATTTTCGTTGAACAAATATTTTGTTTTTTTTTTTTTTGGAAAAAAATATGAATATTTTAAATGAACAGAAAAGGACAATTAACAGTCACAAAATTTGTGTATTTAATTATCGTTTTTTTAATTTATGAATGAAATGCTTACAATTGATTATTTATAAATTTTCAAAGATTAAAGAAAAATTCTAATCAAATGTACACTTACAGAAACTGTATGAGAGCAAAGTCATTGGAATATTTCTGAGAAAGGTTGAATGTTTTTATATAATTGAGTTTCGTAATTAACTGTAATTGTTAAGATACTTTTATGTAATTAGTAGCAGAATATGAAAATACATTTAATAGTATAAAATATAGTTTAATTTTTCTTTTGATGATATAAACAATATAACTTCATCAGACAATTACTCGATAATAATGGATCTTTGGCACAGAGAACAAAGCTATGGTAATGTTTTCATTTTTTCGTTCAATTTTCAGGTCATGGATTATGTCACAAATTTGGTAGAGATATTTCTTATGCTTTGAATTCCTGAAAACAACAAATGTTTATAATAGGCTATTTATCCCAAATTAAAAAGATGTTTATTTATTCAGTCAAGAACACTAACACTCACTTTGAACAGAATAGCATCACATACATATGTATTGGGAACAATTTGGTTCAGGCCAGTCTTTCATTACCTACATAGTAGGTTCATGGACTGACACTAATAAAAAACTACTACCCTGGCTAATGCCACAAGAGTAAATAGGCTAGCCTATTTACTCTCATGGTATTAGCCTTTCCCAAAGTTTTCATAGTTTCAAAAATAACACTAAGTATACCAAAATACAGACCATTGCTTCAAATTAATTCTTTCATAAAGATTTATAGATACACTCCCAAAATTGAGAAAATTACCGAGATCTTCAGGCTCGGCTCCATTTCATAGTTTTTTTTTACTTTAATTACTTACTTTTCTATAACATATTCAACTGATTTTTGAAATTCTGCATCAGACTCATATTCCAGTTGACATGATAGCATTTTTATCACATTCATATCAATAAATAATCCCAAAGCCACAACCAATCCCTTTAATTTTTTGAGAACACCTTCCAGCACTGAACTGATCTGAAAGAAAATAAATGTACAAATAATATGTATCAAAGTGACAATTGTCGACGATTGTGGACACTAACAATCGAAGTGAAGTAACTTGGCTAGAAATATTTTGATTTATTTTTTATTTCATTTTAATTGTTCAGTTTTTGCCTAATTTTTATTTTAACAGTAACTTTTTTCAGTTTTTTTTTCTTAAATTTCAATTTTCATTTGTTATTTCAGAGATTTCAAATCATAAATTATAAAATGGAAGTCCGAACAAATGAAATTCTTAGCTCTTTTTAAATAAAACATTGTGAAAAATACTTTGAATTTAGGCAGCAACTTATTGGGGCAAATTAAAAAGTTTGCCGTTCTACATGTGTATAAAGTTTTTCAATACAATTGTTATTTTATACAGTGAAAATCAACATCTTACATTATAAAATAGGTCAATATATACCTTCATCATTGAGAATAGTTTCTTTAATTCCAAAATGTGCAAATTAGTTGAAGAACTATGGCTAGATGGGTAATTTTTTTTCCAAAAAATAGTATACAATAAGAATTCAAATCATTATACTAATTCTAAAAATAAAAATGTTATTGAATTTAAATAATGTCTGAACGTAAGACATCACACATGAAATCAGATAAAAAAACATCACAGTTACTGTACCCAAATACTTCCTGAGAGCTGATTTGAAGACCTAAATTCTGAGCAGTTTTATTTCTCGGTAAATTATTATACAATCTTAACCCTCCCAGATAATATTCTTCTGTAATATGCAAAAATCCTGCTAACATTCTGAAGTTAGTTTTACTAATAATTACAATTTTATTGTTTAGTGAATGTTACCGTACAAGTTATGAATGAAAACTTCATGTGTGCGTCAGACTTGTCTAATAAGTTGCAAGTGAGAAAATGTTGAGAATATTGTATAGTTTGTAGAGAAGGTCAATTGAATAATGAAAAGGACCAGTAGCGCCTTCAATTTATTATAAGAAGTTTTACTTCAAACCAGAGAATTTATTAATGAGTTATGTGTAATTGGCAGATATTTCACCACTCTACAAATAATCTGTGAGAAGTTCCCAGATAAGTTGTTTATATACAGACCTAGATATTTGATACAATTAGATTGTTGAGAGGTTTGTCTTCTATCTGTTTTTTGAATAACACATTGAAGAGGTGTCTGCATCAATGTGATCAGTAAGTAATTTGGCTATTAAAAGGTAATTTATAGTATTTCACCCATTCACTAGTTAACCTGGAAATCACCTTTATCGTAAGTTTTGTTTGTTGGGTATTTACTTTCTAATAAAGCAGACACCAATCATACAGAAAGTTAAGGAATTGAGTTTATATAAATCAAAAACAGCGTTGGATCAAGAATAGAGCCATGCGAAATATGTTATATAAGCCACTTCCACAATATTAAATTCTCCTTGTCCATTTGTAACAGTATATTTTAGTATAGTTAGTAGTGCCAAAAACTTTCCATATGTCGAGCTACTAGTGTTACTTGAATACGTTATGGATTTTTATCAAGTATTTTCCAATTTCATCGCCCATTTTCCTATTACTTCAGATATGGGAACTCAACAAAGAAATGGGATGGGTTACCCATTTCACACACCCTACTTTTGTATTTTGGCAATACCAGTAGTTGCATTATCCTTGTCAGAATACAATATGTTGTGTTCTAGTCCCGCCTCGTCCACTAGATAGAGTGACATTTTGTTGTTTGCTTCAACTTTAGGAAGAGGAATGAAATACTCTGAAAGAATTCCAATTTTCAATTATGGAATATCATTGACTTAAGGTCGATGATGGCCACTATCTTGCACTGATAGTGGCTAATGAGCCCGAAACTGATCTGCAAGTGTGCCTGTTCCAAAATTGAGGGTCGACTCTTTCAGTAGTACTGCCAATTGCATATGCAGGAAATTTTCTGTGAAGATTCCTGCACTGACGCCTGTCGGATATAATCCAACGCCCTTCGTGGTATTAGCCAGGGAAGCAGCTGTTTTCTGATAGGCGTCAGTCCATTCAACCTGCTGGCTTGAACGTTTAAAGTTCATTTCTTTAAATTACCTTAATTCTTTTTCAAATATCTCAATAAGATATTGAAAACGAAGAAAAAAATTAGTAATGAGACATGCTTTTCACATGGACCCATCATTAGAAAGGTCTTAAATATGTTTGTATTATTTCATTGGCCTCTTTCAGTTAAATACAACTTTTTTGACTTCTGTTCCGATTCTGAGTTTGACTCAGATAAATCAAATAGAAAATCTCCAACTAAGGTTCCAGTAAATAGACCTCAGTAAAATCCTTAGAAAAAATACATTGACCAAGAGGAAGTCCAATGGTTTGAGTCAACAATAGACAAAATAGTTTCAAGAAAGCAAAGCCCAACTTACTCGACGATAATGAAAATTAATTTTTGAATGTAATAAGAGACAAGAAAAAAAAGTTCAAAAAAGAATTAGGTCAGAGATGAAAAAATTCCCCATAGCAAACAAATCTAAAGCAATGGTATTTCCTGAAGTCTGCAAAAAGCTGAAATAAAAATATTAGTTTCTGATAATTGATAGATATCATTGTACTGACCTAAATTTTGAGAGGAGTAACAAGTACAAACCTGAGACTCAAAACGTTTCCTCGTACTATTGTTTACTTTATCTCTATCACTACTCGGTACAATCAAAACTTCTAAATTGGAATTATGTTCAGAACAATTGGTTTTACTATCAGACCTGGCCACAAGTGACGGCGGAATATTTTCTTGGCCACCTGCCTTAGAATTTTGTATAATCAGCTGCATATTCTCAGCCAGTTGTTTAATAGTGAACTTATGGTCCTGAAATCTAAAATGCTTTATATTTATAACATCTATAATATTATATGAAAGCAAAGTATTGTACTACCTTTCTGTAGACAGACTTTTTACTATTACTGTGCCTGGTTCATTATCTTTCAATATAACAGTGTGATTTATTTTCATGTCTGTGACTTGATTCTGGATTTCTGTCAAATTTGATCCCTCTATCAAAGTACATCGCAGATTTGCTTTCCAGAGGCTTCTCAGTACCTATAAAAATACAATAGAAAAAATAACTGTTAAACTAATAAATCTGTTTGTGTGCCACAGATAAGTGGAAGAGCATCTTAATTGTAAAAACTTGCTACTGAAGCTTCTTTCTACAGCGATGTTTTTTAGGCGTCCAATTGGCATCAGCACGAAAACCAGAATTACATGTACCAAATAATACAGACAGTCTTAGTAATTTTGACGAACATTTCGATAATGATCGTCGATAACACTTTTCCGTACTATTTCACCGTTTAACATTTCTCTAAATTCCATATAAATATTTACAACTAGAGCAATAAGGTGTAAAAAAATACCATGAATTCTCTCAAATACAGAAACTTACTTTTGCTTTTTCCTCCACCATCTGTTTCTCTCCAATAGAACAAACGGCTATATCAATACTGTCCATTCTAGGCAACTTCCCAAATGCTTGTTTTTGGAGAGCATCGACCAACTTTTCTGAAAAAATTGAAACTCCCACGGCACATTGTTTAGTATCTTTGTTGGGATGGAATGGGGCAATCATAGAATCATATCTTCCACCAACAGCTACTACTTCTATCAATTTCTTTTCTTTTTTTGGAGATTTATCATTCTTTGACAGTTTTGCTTGAAGGAGGTCCGAATTAGTTGAGTCCTTTGGCACTTTGTATATAAATTCAAAAATCAACCCAGAGTACCCATTCACTTTGAGTACTAGGCCAGGAGAGACTCGCATGTCATACTGAAATAATGTCATTTAATGCAGGACAAATCGGCCATTTTCCTTTGATAAATTAATTACCATCTGACCAAAAATGTTATAACAGTTACCTCTGACTATAGTAAATTAGACAAATCATAATTTATAGTTACCAAGGATTTGAATTGGATCCACTATCTCCAATGATAAGAACAATATAAATGATTTTTCTATTTGCTTAGATGTGGGTCTGTGAATGCATTCATGAAATAGAGCCTTGGCGAACTAACAGATAACTCTAATATTATTTATACGATACATTTGTTAATTTTGCTACTCGGGAAACTCAATAAACTTATATCTCATTTCTGTCAGTCAATAATATTTAATGAACCTAATGGTCTTTGCACTTTCAGAAATATTTTTTCTAATCTGAAGAAATGCAAAGATTTCTGACTGCAGAAGTAGAATATATGTTATATGAGTTAATTTGATGTAAATCAAAGGAAACAGACGTGAACAAAACATTGCAATCAATATTATAAAAATTGTATACAGTGACATAGTATACAGTTTTAAGATCAAAAAAGATTCCTGCTGGATATTTGTAAGATGTTCTATGATTACCTCATGATTGAATATATAATCTATTAATACCCCTGTATTTTGATCATGATAAAAATACAATTGAAACCAACTTACCTTCACACCAAAAGCCTGTGCATAATAAAAAATAAGTTTCAGATCCTGCAATATTTTTTTGGCTAATTTACCAGCTTCTGTTCTATTCCTAGTGATTTTTTCAAAATATTTGAAACTTTTGGATACTTCCATATCGGTGTTGATTAAACTAAATAACAATTTTATCATGTTATCTGGCAACTTTAAGTATATAAAAAAATCTTGCAAATTAGATTTAGACATTTTCCCTTCCTGAAAATGTTTGCAAAATTACTTGAATTATATTCTTATTAACAATGTAAAACCAAAATTTTTATTACCTGGTAATCATATAACTTTCTATGTATTTCATTATAACCATCTTTAATTCCACAATGTTGGAAAATCGCCATCAGTAGCTTTGTATGGTTCAGTCTTATGATAAAGCTAACTTTATCATCACCAAATATGTTATTCAATATTTCTGACACTATGTAGACAATCTCTGCATCTGGCATTAGACTATCTGAAATGTCATTGGAATATATACATTATATATATATATATATATATATGCCACACACCTGAGGTTGCAGTCACAATATCAAACGCACAGAGAACTTGTTCTTTTGGATGGGCCCCTAAAAGTTTTCTCTCTGTGAACACTCTGTCGATAGAATATCGTCTCAAAGTTGTAATTTCATTACAAGCTACATATTTTGCAAAGGGAACCCTAAGGTCGTAAGATAAACAAAAAATACATCCGTGATGATTCATCAGTTTCACACAATTGTCAAAGTTTTCATAGAATTTGTTTCTTGGTATCAGAAGAGGAGTTATCAAGTTTTGCCCACCATGTTGCTCAAATATCTGTAAAATTCGAATATACAGAAATTACATTGAATATATGGTTGCCTTTTCTGCGTTTATAAAAAATAGAATTACAGATCACACTGATGTAGTTATTTGAACACTGATCTTTTATAAGAAAATTATGATGTGAAATAAAATTGAAAAAGGCATAAAGAAAATGTTTACACTTTTTCAGAATTTCTCATTCAATACAGTTAATATCGAGTTATACATCAATGGAAAGAAATAAATAGAACGGCTTTTATTTTAAAAATGTATCTCTCCCAGAAAATACTTTCTTTTGATAGAAAACATTCCCGCATAAACAAGTACTTGCAAATGCTTATGTAGGAAAAAAATCCTGTCAGAAATGTCAAGGTAAGAGGATAGGGTTTGATGATGTGAACTCAATCTTGAACCCTCAATCCTGAGTTGGGAATTAGTATTATATACCTGGTAAATATTATTAAAGGTATTGAAAACCAATAAAACTTGCTAATACAGTTACTGCAAGATTTTCATTTCACTATTCAAGAACAGTAAATTACTCAACATTTTATACTCTACTTTATCTACCCACTCTAACAATATTAGCCTGAGGTAGTGCCTATAAAATGCCTTGAATTTTTCACAAAAGATGAGGTTTTTCCGTGTAGTATTTGAATGATTGGAAGTAGAATAGGGACAAGTAATAAGCCGCTAAATCTCTGGAACTGATGATCAGTCTGAGTGGAAAATCTTTCTTAGAAGTCTTTGGTTATCCATACAGGGGTGAGGAGGCTTACTGTAATGCAGTGTTAGCGATACTTATCCTTTTCCAAAAAGAAGAGTTGGTGTTTCTTCAAAGTCTGGTACTTTCTATCGTTTTTGTGCAATCTTCGTGTATTGCCCCTTCTGAAAAATGTCTTCAATATTCGGCTGTTCAATAAAGTCACGGTTCTAACATTGCACCTAGATGTATTTCACAAGATTTCCGTTGGTTTCTGAGATGCATATAGGTATTTGATAAACACTTAGAAGTATTTTACAAAATTTCCATTCGTTTCTGAGTTGTATGTGAACACCCAGAAGAACACCCAAGATTTCCATTGGTTTCTGAGTTGCATATAGGTATTTGATAAACACCTAGAAGTATTTCCACTGAAGTGGTTCCTGAGTTGCATATAGGTACTTGATAAACACCCAGAAGTATTTTACAAGATTTCCACTCGTTTCTGAGATGCATATAGGTATTTGATAATTACCTAGAAGTAAGAAAGTTTTTGGCTTTCTACTACTCCATCTTGACACATAAAATAGGATGAGGTAATCTTCCAAAGAAGAAAATAAGCAATTATGAAAATAAGCAACTCTATACATGGATGTGTAGATCATGCAAAGAAGTAACTTTCAGTAGTAGAAAGCCAAAAACTTTCTTTCCCAAAAATTAATCACTCCTAAAAATATAACCCCTTCAATTCAAACCTAGAAGTATTCCACTGAAGTGGTTTCTGAGATGCATATAGGTATTTGATAGAAGTATTTCACAAGATTTTTACTGAAGTGGTTTTTGAGTTGCATATAGGTATTCAATAAACACCCAGAAGTATTTTTCAAGATTTCCATTGGTTTCTGAGTTGCATATAGGTATTTGATAAACACCTAGAAGTATTTCACAAAACTTCCATTGGTTTCTGAGATGCATATAGGTATTTGATAAACACCTAGATTTCACAAAATTTCCATTGGTTTCTGAGTTGTATATGAACACCCAGAAGTATTTCCCATGATTTCCATTGATTTCTGAGTTGCATATAGGTATTTGATAAACACCTGGAAGTATTTCCACTGAAGTGATTCCTGAGTTGCATATAGGTACTTGATAAACACTCAGAAGTATTATCCATGATGATAATTGAACAATTTTCTCATTTTTTTTAACGTGTTTCGCTAACATCATAGCTTCATTGTTAGTACATTTACAACCGATGAAGCTACAGCGATGGCTAAACGCGACTAGAATAAAAATAATTTGTGAAAGTTGTTTAATAATTATCATATCATTAATTTTCATGAAATAACGGGTCAGTCCATTCATAATACCCAGAAGTATTTCATGCCTACAATTACTAATAAATTAAAACTATTTGTTACCTTCACACAAATTTTTATAACAAATTCCCGAAGTTTCAATCGCTCTAGAGAATGTCCTTTCTCAAATAACTCTTTATAAGGATTCTTAGGTTGCTCAAAGCAAGATTTTATGAGAGGCTGATAGCCTTGGAGTTCAGGGTGATTCAATGTATGTGTCACTAAATCTCTAAATTTAAGATCATCTAATAATGCAGGGGGCATGTACTGAGACTTAGAGATTTCTATACAGGTAGGACGTTTTGATGTATCATGAGTGAGCAACCACCTGAAACAAATGAGTTATGAACTTTACCACAAACTGAAATACTACAGTAAAAGTACCTGATGAAAGCAATTTGTTTCTCGGTCAATATTGTAGAGGCATCTTTTGGGAATATTATTTCTTTTGTCCTTAAAGCTTTTAATATTTCGATTCTTTCCATGCCCGTATTTATCGATCTATAACACATCTCAAATAGAATAATCCCTGAAAACGAGCCATCCAACTTAATTCATCCAAAACAGGCACCTTTCTCAATCACCAGAAATGCAATACTTTTCTTGACATGCGTTTCAGTAACCAAGTTGGCATCTTCACGAGTTGCCAACTTGTTTTCACTTTCACCTTTTATCTTAATTCTTGTTTGAAAATGTTTATGAGATTAGTTTTTGTTTAGTAACATGTTTAATATTAGTCACTACAGAAAAAAAAAAACATTTGTATTGTTTGACATGAAGCGTCTTTCTACTGAAATAATTATGTTTTTATTCACATTTGAATGAAAATATTATGAAAAGAATTACGGTTCAGTATGTAACAATACGAATTCAACAAGCTTATACTGTTTGTTTCTTACCTAAACTATAAATATCGACTTTTTCATTGTAAATTTTAGTTTTGGAACTAATCTCTGGAGCTGCATATAGAGCGGTACCTACATAGCCTGTTTTACTTTCATCTGCAATATCTTCTTTATCAACTTTTTCTGGACTGTTGGATGAAGTGTTCTCAGTTGGTTTTGATATTATACTTGTAGTAGCCAGCCCAAAATCGCCAATTTTAACATGATCTCCAGAATCCAAAAAAATATTAGCTGGTTTCAGATCTCTGTGTATCATACCCTGTAGGTGAATATGGGATAAGCCTAATAAATAAAAAGTAATATGTGCTGTAATGAAGCGTATGAAAAAATATCCATTAAAATTTAGTCCAATCCATGATTACCATAGAAAATATATACATTTTTACGGTGGTTATATTTCTGGTAAAATTAGCGTCGTCACATAATACGCTTATTTTACTAATTAATATGAATATTACTGGAGTTTTTTCCTAACACCATATCGTTATTTTAACACCTTGACACGTGTTTCGATCACCAAGTGATCATCTTCAAGAGGAAGATTAAACTAATCATACTTACAATGCTGTCCCTATTACAATGCTGTACCTGGAACAAGTCCAGGTACCTGCGTCTTGAGTGTCTTAAATTAATTTTACAATTTACCTTATCTATTTATCTTAAATTATTGTAATAGTCTATTACATAAGGACACATTGTAAAATAGATAAGGCAAATTGTAAAATTAATTTAAGACACTCAAGACTCAGAAAACTGAAACAGAAAACTTTAATAATGATTGGAGGTGAGAAATTTGGCCAAAAGGCGCAATAGTGTCCAGGTTTTTTGCAAAGAGGGGGCTTCCATAATTATGAATAGAGAAGGTGGATCCTCGGTTGAAACAAACGAAGAAAAAAATATCCTTTACTTAAATCTCAAGAAATATTGGAATCACCAGTGAAAAAGAAGGAAAGGTGTGAAAATAATCAAAACATGAGCATTTATCATTTAAATATTCGTGCAATAGTGAACAAAATAGACAAACTTAATGTTTTTTTGGACTAACACAATTATGATATAGTGTGCCTGACTGAATACTGGTTAGATGAGCAATGTCTCCAATTATGTAAAATCCCTAACTATTATCTTATATCCCATTATAGTAGAAAAAAACATGCACGGTAGGGCAGCCATATATGCGAGAAATTCCAACATATAGGTAAGGCCATTACCATTGAACAATTTCAGCATTGAAAGAGATATTGCAGTCTGTGGAATAGAAATAGAATGCACTACCATAATTGCAATATATAGATAGGCTTGCGTCACAAATTGCGATCTTTTCTTTAATAAACTTGAAGATCTCTTAAATAACCTCTCTGATAAATTCACAAACATTATCATCTTAGGTGACTTTAACATTGACTTTTTGGTGCCGTCATCAAACACGTCAAAACTTCTTCTACTGCTAAATTCTTTTGGTCTAGAAGCCACTATCTTTGAAAACACCAGGGTTGTAAATGGTACAAGAAGTTGCTTAGATAACATTATCACTAATCTTACGAGAAATCAGTACTATGAAACTGGAGTATCCAATCCATGTCTTGGGATTCATTCTACATTCTGACAGTGTAGAAAACAAGGCGAGCTTCTTACTAAACTGCTATACAAGCCTCATACATGAGCACTTTCC
>WOGN01003401.1:0-15316 GCA_015342105.1 Leptinotarsa texana
GATTATCTGTGTTATACAAAATGAGGCTATCATCGATATTAATATTTTCTAGATTGAATAAAGGATCATACGGCACGCGAATAGTGCTTCTTAGCTTTTGAGCAATGATGCAGTAGAATTCATTTATTTTGATAGGATTTAATGGGATATCAGCCTTTGTTTTCTTTGATTTACCGCTGAGGTCATTTATTATGGACCAAGTCTCTTCAATTTTGGTAGTTGCTTCACCAATTCTGTTTCTGTAATACATTTTCTTTGCTAACCTGATAGTTGATTTATAAATTTTTCGGTACCTCGTGAGGTACATACAGATAAATTTGTCATTCGTAAATTTCCTGATGTAATGCAGTGAGCGTAAGTTTTTTGAGGAATTTTTCAGTCCTTTCGTCACCCACGGCTTTGCATGCTTCGATTTGATTGTCTGTATAGGAAAAGACTTATCATACACGTCCAATAACATGCTGTAAAATGATGAGAAAGGATTATCTTTGAATATGCGAAATATGACTCGGATGTTTCTCCACCTGAAGTATGTAACCCTACAGCTTTTTACGTCAATGTTTATTTATTAAAACATCGAATGCCGAACCATTTATAACGCTATGAAAATATGACCTACTATCTCTCAATTTATTATCGATTATTACCGATATTCCTTTCACATTCCTCCTTTCAATCAAGGATATGAAAACTAAAAAAATATTGAAAACGGTGCTAGCTACCTCTTACCGAAGAACCATAAAAACGCCGCAATGAGTGCGCAAAAACCTCGTTTGCATTCAATGACCCATCAAAGGTAACATCAGTAAACTCGACTCGGAGCCCCACATACCCATGCAGGCTAAATAATTGCTGCAAAATAACAAACACGAATGTAAGTACCTGCATCGCAAAAGAACGCTTCACGCCGATTATTCTCCAATCTAAACTATTAAACACCCACAGTGGCTTTTATTTGCCTCGAAAGTGGGTTAAGAGAGTTTTCAGTGGCGGCTTCAGCAAAGAGGCGGAGGTCGCTCACCCCTGGATAAAGAAAACATTTAATCGTGGAGAAATATCGTGGTGCCTAAGCAAGTCCCACACTCTTGTCCGTTATCAAACTGCAACCCATAACCAGAGTCCCCTTAACCCAATTTAATAAAAAAAAATTATCACTAATTTGAAATATTTTTAGTATATTTTCAGTTCTTACTTACCTTCGATAAAACATTTTAGACCTTTACAGGGAGAAGAGGTAATATCGAGAAGAAGAAGAATTGAGGTACTGAAACATTCAGCAACCAAAATCCAGGTAATCAAGAACGGTATTTATGTAACAACTTTGTACCCACACAGTAAGAAGTCATCTGAGTAGGGTCAGGCGACTTCCGAACAATCAACAATAAATCGCCAGACGATGACAAATGTAACTTTGTCGAAACGTTGCGAAATTCATTCTCACCGAGGATGATAATACACCACACGGAACAAACCCGATAATCATTTCAACATATTCCTGTCCGTGAAAAACCTTCGATCTAACATTTCATTTGTTTATTGTATTGACATGGTTCTATTGTTTAAATGTAACATTCTTTTCCACACGGCCAACTTCACTAACAGTAAGTTGCGACCTTTTATATCATTAAATTTTATATTGTATTACCACTATAATAACATTTGTAGCTTTTCCCTGAAGATGAAAATGATATTAGATGTACTTTGTATACATCTTGTATAAATTGATGTTAGTACGTAAATTGGTTTTCAATTTCAGCAATCTACCCAAAGTGGGAAGTGGTATTTTCTTTTTATCGTTATCTAATATGGTGTCTGATGAATTCACCAAAGACGGTGGGAGATACGGAATATTGAGAGTTGAAGAAAAAAATGCGTTTTCGTAGGTATCGCAAAAACTCTTGAAAATGAAACTTTCGCGTCTCAAATATTAGCAATACGAAATCAATGCCGTATCAAAAAAAATTTGAGAACTTAGTTTTGAAAATGTCAATGAAGTATCTTCATTTCTCATAATATTTGATTTCTTTGAAAATTAAAGTAGAGTTAAAATGATTTTCTGGAGGAGACTGTGGATATCAAAGTGATTTTAAATGGAAAATTCATGTTTTAAATGAAGCAGAGTTTTATATGGCATTGTACAATTTTTCATAAATCCGCATGTAAAAAAATGAGAGTTAAATAATAACTGAAAATGATAATGTAAAATGAGATGCGAAAAAGTGGTAAAAAACGGCTACATTCAACAATTTATTGAAAATGATTACATGTTCATGATCTACAAAATGAAGTGCCTCCATACAATGGGGTATTCCTAGTTTGTCAATATTTTCTCCATTTAAGCAACTGTAAAAAAATAGTGTTCGTTTTCTGAATTGGGAATTATCACGTAATGTTAAGCTGAACTCATCTAGGCATTTGAAACATAGAATTCCATGGAATAACCCCATTAGACATTTCAAATAGTCGTATCATAAAATGATGGCAAATATATAGGCTGCTACATTAATCGTTAGACAATTAGTAGCAATTTTTTTGATAGAGGTAAAAAAATGTGGGACTCTTCCAAAGAAAATAAGAAACCAATCAATTTCAGAATAAACTTTTCATAAAGATGTGTAGTTTATGCAAAGAAATGTCTTTCAAACTGGAAGATAAAATCTTCTCAAAACAACTATTTTCATATAAACATTGAGTAGCATGAAAGAAGTAATTATTTTGGAAACAACTACTTTCAAATTATTGAAAACATTTCTTTCCCAAAAATTAATCACTTCTTTAAATATAGAGCTTTCAATCGAATTATATATAACTATTTTGGAAAATGTCGATAACTAAAAACATTTATTTACTTAAAATTATCTTTCATCATTGTTAATTGACGCATGATACATACAAATATAATTCAAATTACCCTCTTTAATTCACAAATCAATATTTGCTTGCTTCTGTAATCAAAAATTATATGAATAAACTCATTATTCCAATTCTTTACATAGTAATTAATATTGTTTCCTTCAAAAGTACAAACATTTATCAATATTATCATATGGATTTTGGGCAGTAAAATTTCGCGGGAGGTTGATATAATCAGTTTATTTTGATAAGAGCTCTTAGTCTGTTTGGAAGGTAGTTTTTAGTTTCACCTAGACCTAGGAGAATGGTGGTCCTGTGGGAAAATGCCTTATTTTACAACAAAGGCAATTTGTTCCAATATATTGCAACTATTACAGGTATATTGAACATGATTTATTGAGTTTGTAATATAGGATGAATGCATTCTATGTTGGGATTTTTCAAGTATTGGGATTTTACAAAAGGCTTCAATTTCAATGAATGGAAAAATCAACTTTATGTCTTGTTGCTAAGTCAATAATATAAATTTATAGTTTTTTTTCATGTTTAGATGCGGCCCATTAATTCTAAATTATATTCAAATGAGGTCAATGTGTGTCCAAAATACGCCAATACGCACTATGTGAGTGTTTCACTCAATACTTTACAAAACCCTAACATGTGTCGCTATACAGTAGCTTCTTTAGGGATATTTGATACAATAAAGTTTACTTAACGAGTGCAACAAGTTCGATTAATCACAATAGTGTAAATCCATAATTTCAGAAATGTATTATAATATATTGTATATTTAATAATCTGATTTTTTCTCGATCTTTCTCTGATCTTACGAAAACATTTTTTTTAACAGCAAGTGGAATTATCTGAAAAAAAATGTAGTTAATTTAAATAGTAATTGTGTAGTTTCATTTTACAAAAAATTGTATTTTCGAAAAAAAATTGGGTTTATTTTATGCGTTACCCTTAATAAAAATAATTCAAAAATTCACATACTACCTTTCATTATAAATTTATGTAACAATTTGAAAATGAAAGTGTTTTCATTTATTTTGTTAAAAAAATGAAAGTACGAATATTGAATAGCTATATTGAAAAATCAACATTTCGAAAATTCCAACGCACGTATCAATCGCTCAATTAAATAGGTCAAATTTTTTGTCTTTCAAATGATCAATTCTCAAAAACTATGTAGTATTGAGTAGAAAACTTCATTTGGAAATGTTAGTTCACAGATAGATTGAAAACACTTGAAAATATGGAAACGTTGATTCAGAGATACATTTGGTGGAGATGGAAATCTTCGTCATTGATATATTTTCGGAAAGATTCGTGTTAGAGACCAACTTCACACATTTCACCAAACGATCGTTAGAATACAAAAAGGGAGACCAATCTTGTCTAGTAGACCTTATGACTTATCAGTGTTGTCTAAATCATCCTATGAAGAGACTTAAACTGTAAGAATTCAACGGGCCAACAGAGATATGGAAGATGATAAAACATACACAAATATAAGGTTCTCAATATTTCGTATATTTTTATTCTTATCATTGTACCTGAGATATCACCTTCAAATAAACTCTCAACTTTGTTAGGAAGCTTGACTTATGTAGTGAAATTTGAATAGGTACCAGATACAATAAATCCTCATAGGTTGCAGTGAAGGACTGAATAGACCCTCTTAAACTATTGCCCTGAGGTAATCACTCAGATAAAACACTAGTGCAGTAATATCTGATTGAAATCAATATACTTAGGGAGTTTACAACATTTTGATGTTCTAGGCACGATGACTGGTACAGAAACTGAATCCAAATTCTATAACTTCATTACTCAAATAATATTAATACTGGGAATGTATTCAGAAAAAAAAACAATTTCCAGGTGCCGTTTCCATCATGAGCTCAGGAATCAACCTCGGTTGGACGTCGCCTTACTTACCGAAAATTACATCAAACACCTCCACGATTCCCACAACCAGCGCACAAGGCTCATGGTGTGCAATCGCTCCCTTACTAGGCTCTCCGTTTGGAGCCTTAATCGCAGTCTACTTAGCAGATAAAATTGGAAGAAAATTCACCACTCTCCTCATGGCTCCAATAGTCTTCATTTGTTTTATATTCATCTCCATTGCAGATTCTATTTGGGTTATCACTGCCTTAAGATTCATAATTGGTGCTACAGAAGGAGGCTCCTACACTGCTCTGCCGATGTATATTGGAGAAATTTCAAACCCTGAAATTAGAGGCTTCCTCACGGCAACTATTGCCATATTTGCTATCACGGGCACTCTTCTCATCAACATCATTGGCTCAATGATGGAGATTTTCACGTCCAGTTTGGTATGTGCAATAATCCCAGTCATCCACTTCGCCGCCTTCGTTTTAATGCCTGAATCGCCCTATTATTACATCAAGAAGCATAACATGAAAGACGCAAGACGGTCTTTGGAGATACTGAGAGGAACATCCAATGTTGATAACGAAATGAACTCTCTGCGGATTGCAGTGAGTAGACAGGAAAGATCAGAGAAATCTGGAGTGTTGGATCTATTTGCAGTTCCGAATATAAGAAAGGCTACCTACATTTTTCTCATTCTTTGCCTAACTAACAAGTTCAGTGGCAAAAACCCGTGTATGTTTTACACCGAGGCAATTTTCAAAGAAACTGGGAGCAATATCAATCCCACATTATCTGTTGTGGTATACTGCACCGTAGAATTGATTGCTGTTGCTTCAGCAACTTTTTTCATCGTGGACAGGTTCGGAAAGAGGAAACTTATGATAACTTCAACAGCTGGTTGCGCCCTTTCAGTATTCATGCTTTCCCTCCACTTTTATTTGAAAGACTTCCATGTGGGAATTGTTGACAAACTCAACTGGTTGCCTATTACGGCGCTCACTTCTTACAACATATTTTTCAGTATCGGTTTGGCTTTCGGGCCAGTAACAGTTCTCAGTGAATTGTTTCCAACGAACATCAAGGCCAAAGCTCTAGGCATAGCGGATACGTTTTCAGTTTTGATGGGAGCTTTGGTATCAAAGATATTTCAAATTGCTTTGGATGAGTTTGAAACCATGTTTGTTCCTTTCTTCTTCTTCTCAATGTGCAGTTGTGTCGGTTTGATTTTTGTTATCAAATATGTGCCGGAGACCAAAGGAAAGACGCTTGAAGAAATACAGCAATATTTGATTGCCGGAAAAAACTAATAATGATAAAATTATGCTCTGTGGTAAAGATCTCTCTATGGTAAAAAATATCGATTGGAAAATACTGAAAAGTCTCTTTCGCTCTATAACTCTGATGAAAAACATTTCGCAAGAGGACGATACAGCATTTCTAATCACTACTGAAATTGTGAGTTTGATTATTTTTTTTGTGAAATATCAAAATATGATTCTCTTTTTCGAATATTTCTGTGTTTTTTACACACCTTAATTGTTATCAAATAAACCCTGACTGAAATACATATGTAACATACTCATAAGTTTATGTTTTCATCAGTACCTACTCTAACGTTTCCTTCATTATTCATCTTAGGAGATACTTCCTGCTGCAACTTGACACAACCCAAAGTGGGCGTCGACAGTCGTGTACTTATTCCGCTACACTATCGTATATTCCACAAGAAAAGATAAGCCTCTTAAAAATTCAAAAAATAATAAAATACGACACTGAAAAAGATTCATTACCGTCTTTCCATCATACCGACATCACTTGTTTCACTTTCTACATTCAATTCGATTGCCGATCGAAGTTTTCCAAGTACACAAAAAAAAGCCGAAAGAAAAGGAGTGACTCATGGCACGTCTGAACGTATCCTGAGTTAGTTTAACTCAGATAAAAATATTTTCAGTTTTCTTTTTGCATAAATTTAGCATTTATTTATTTCAAATGTCAATTTCGTGCCTAGTACCCACGTAAATTGAAGTAAATTCATTGATTTCATGAAACTATAGTATAGGTTTGAAGTATAATTGGCAAGGGTCTTTTGTAATTTGAAAAATCTGTTGTTATAAAGTTTTTATATATCTTGAAATGTATTTACATTGCCAATATATACCTCATTTGGTACCTGGTTTGGTTCTTTTGAAGTCTTATAAGATAAATCCAATATTACTATCTTCAAAAGTAAGTATCACATTCATACTCACTGGCAGCAGTAATAAAAATATAATTTGTGAACAAACCTCGGTGAAAAATAATGAAAATGACTTGTACTTTTATAATATTCATTATAGTCGGGCATTATTTGAAAGGAGTATATTTTTTTCGAATTATTAAATTTTTACGAAGAAAACACAAGCTGAAAGATTACCAAAATATTTAGCACTCAGTATATAAAACTCAGAAATAATCTACAAAGACCGAATATTCTAAGGATTGAAAATAAAGGAATACTCGAATTTACAGAGTCCAAACTAGATTCTCAGAAATATTTTTGCATTACTGTTTATGGAGTACATAAAATATCGCAGGTAAATAGTAGAATTTTACGATTTCTTTGTTCATGAAAATCTTTGTAAATATTATTTAAATATTATATGTCAAAATCTCCAGATAATATATCGCCTATTCAACTGAATAAAACGTGATTTTATCTAATAACAGATCACTCTTAAATTCTGCTATCAGTACAATGTTTACCAGTGAAGGAAAGGTAAGTATGGGATTTCAGTTAACGTACTTTGAGATTTATTTGTTTTCAACACAAAATAATATGATTATTTGAAGGTAGGTTGCAAATATTGTGAATTTAACCAGCTGTCGCATCCCTAAGAACAACAACTAAAAGTCGAAACGTGTACGAGCTAAGGACTAACGAGGTCTAACTTTTCAGCATGTGATTCCTAGCGAGGGTTGGACGATAGGAAGTGAAAATCTATCGTTCGCTTTGCGGTTCGAACTACCGATTTACACATCGGTCGATTAAGTGAGTGGAGCAAAACACACACATCAACCCAACAGGCTACTGTCCTTTGTAAATAGTAAGAACGCAACCAACAACGTTTTGAAATAAAATTATTAGGTTGGGCCATTCCTCATTTCTTCTTTCTGTGCTCTGATTCGAGCCAATCTGCAATTATTCACGCGAAAAATATGGTAAATCATTAGTGCAATTTCTAAAATGAAATTGGAGCTATGAAAAATCATACCACATATTTATTTGTGTAAATATCAAAAAGCCATTGATAAAATCAATTCATATCACTTTGGTTTTGGTGAAAAAATTCTTCCTGGTTTTGAAAATGGGGAGTTCAGAGTATTACTTCTTTAATTTTTGCAGGGATTCTCTGAATTACCATACTAAAACGAAAATTTTATGTTGGCTTCTCTGAATAAACGGATAGAATCAGTCACCACGTATGTTCGGTCCAGTAGACACTCCTCACATTTATTCCTTGGGAACGTGATGAAGGGCAGACAGACTCTCTTATCTCTACAAGTTGGGGCACTTAGAAATTTTAGTGACACCGTTATTTGTGCGTCAAAAAGCGATAGGTTAACAAGATGATGGAAATTAAGATGTGACCGATCTCTTTATGGCCATTATCAATCAGGGCGACAACTTATTTTTCAAGAGTCCCGTATATTATTATCTTCGATGGCACGCAATGTTCTCTAATGATCAACAATTTGGATGAATGAGTTGATTGATATTCGAAGAGTTTTTATTGTATACTTGATGGATTTGCAACACCACCAAAGAGATTGAAGGTCAGGTTTTAAATTCACTATCATTTTGTTTTTTGTTGTAGACGACATGAGAGACAATGAGAATTGTAGAATTAAGAAGGTTGTGTTCAAAATAATTTATCAAATTGGGATATATTGTTATTCATTATATATATTCAGTGGTGAGACAAAATATGAAAGTTTCAGGATTTTTGAAATTATGATTTGATTATTCCTAATGAATACTAATTCAATCTATATTATTCTGTCGGGACTGGTGATAGGAGAATTATTAATCACACACACACACAGCGTTAACCAATGATGAAATTTATTAGAGTTAGCATTAGTTCCCGGCCCAAAATCTCAGAACAGAATGCATGAATCAGTTAAGAAATGTGTTCGAAGTAACGTTTCCACTGACAATGGTCGAATCATGAATATCATCAAAAAGGATCAACCACTTGGGCCCTTGTCTTAATCCATAAAAGTGTTAACAATGAGTACCTATTCGAAACATCCCAAGTGGTTTCGTTCTAAATATTATTCTGTTTTTCGGCAGTAAACTTTCGTTTTGATAGAAGAGAGCGTTTCAATGATATGCGATGATACCTAAATTACGAAAATGATAAGTAATAATAAAAATAAAAAAAGAATTAACATAAAAAACCCAAGCTTGAACGCCTACGCGATAAAAGAGTTATGAACAGTTAATTTTGTAATAAAAATCTATGATACAAAATAAAAGTCGATAACGAAATCCTGTAGAATCCTACAATTCCTTCCTATTGTTTGTACTCATAACAAGAATAATATATATTTGCAAATTCTTTTTGTCTCGATCAAGTAGCAAAGCTGACCCTGAAACACGTAATTCAACATCTCCATAACAGCAATTATGAGTGTTCTTTAGGTTATTATATTATAAACAGTGACATTTATCACCTGACTCTCCATCACACAATATGGCATTTTTTTAAAAAAGCTATGTGTTTACGTGTCATAGATATTGAAATACATTCGATACAAACAAACAGTATTATTTTATTGCGCGAGTAGCTGGATAATCATTAAGGTGAGTGATAGCCGTCAAGAGTTTTATAAAGAATCCGCCAAGGAATTGAGCAGTCTCGAACAAAATCATGACGTTGAAAAATAAACTATCGTGGAATGAAAATATTAGTCACGAAATATTAGCCATGAATAAAAATATTAGGTCATTTTGTACAATATATGAATAGTCTCAAAGAGTTACTCTGTTCTACGAATAGCAAACGTTTCTTTCGTTTGTTTTTATAGAAAGTTCCGCTTCACCGTAAGTGTAAAACTCCGTTTTGAAATAGACGGAAAATACTCCCTCCAAACAAATGATACATGCATACACATAGATAATCATAATAATTCTTTGGATTGATCTTTTTGTGAATTCACAGAAAAATGCAGAAAATGAAGCCATATCGCAAAAATTTATAATCTACGAATATATTGAAAAATTAACCATCAGTTTATACAAGATGCAATATTTCGTTACCCAAAATAAGGCTGTGGGCACGAAACTCGCCACGGGCAAGCGATGGAAACCACGGAGCGGCGCGGGGTGATGAGGAGAAGTTTCCTTGCCCGGAAACGAAAATTCGGTCGATCAGTCGTGCTGGAGTAGAGTTGTGAGCAACATGTCACGTCATCGTAACACGAGTAACAAAGAAAACTATTGGAGCCAAGTCTGCTAATGAAAACGGAATTATTATTCCTAGCAATGGTGTTCATTCAATGAATGAAGAAAGAAGTAATTTTGGTGAATTATATACCCTTTATTACGAGCTAAGCTGATAAATTTTACTATCTCATAGAGCAAGTTTGACACAATACACGAGATGTATTCTTCATCATTAATTTCCATTTGGTATTGGTACCATAATATTTTCCTACACAATACTCATCGCGAGCAACCTAATCACACTAGTTTGTTCTCGTCCCATCCGCGCCGCCGTCGTTCTCTTCCCGTCCGTGTGCAGCTCGATCGGTCCGCCCAGCCACCGCTCTATTCGTGCGCGTCACCTTTGCTGTAGATGTTGTATGCATCGCCGCCGTTTATCCGTTGTCTCGCCTCACCATCGCTCGGCCGTCGCGATTTTCGTGCCACCAGCCTAAAGGTATCATTTTACCGCACATTGGAGGTAATCCACTCAACTCTGCATTTTAATACCGATTCGCTGATTATTCGGGATTCCATTGAAAGAGTTGGCAGACATTATATATTTATGAAAGGAAAAGATGGATAGACGTTGGAAGTAAACTGGGCTTAGACATATACCTACAGGGCTATTCATATTCGTTTCTGTACATGGGGATCTTGTAAATGATAAGAGAGAGTGTCGAATAAATTATGGCAAAGTTGTGTATTTTTGAGACCTATTCAATGATGTGAAGAAATCGAATATAGCTCTTTTGGTTCTGGAGATATACAGGAAAAACCAAAAAATCCCAAATAATTTTTTGGCCTACATCTTCTTTATTCGCAGACATATTGAAAATCAGTCCACATTTTGCTATTGGCACTTGATGTGGGCTATCAGAATATATTCAAGAATCTTCAATACAGGGTGTCATCTGACTTGGGCCACCCCCATCTTTGAGTTTTTAAATACGGACCTGAATTTTTTGTTGTAGTTTTTGTATCGTAGACGTTCACTTCATACTGAGATATTAAATTCAATTTTCTATTTCGGAATGTTTCGGTAATAATCGATTATAATTGTATGAATTATTCCCTTTTAAATTACGGCCCTGGAAATTGTCTGACTGAGTTGAATAGAAACCGAAACATCCGGAAATATAAAATAAAATTCAATTTCTCAGTACGAAGTGAACGTCTACGATCCAAAAACTATAACAAAAAATAAAGGTCCGTATTTAAAAATTCAAAGATGGGGGTAGCCCAAGTCAGATGACACCCTGTATAAAATATTCATGGACATATTCTGATAGCCCACTCAGAGTACCAATAGCAAAATGTGGACAGATTTTCCATATGCCTGTGAATAAAGAAGATATAGGCAAAAAAATAATTAGTGATTTTTTTGTTTTTCCTGTATATCTCCAGAACCAAAATAGCTATATTCGATTTTTTACATCATTGAATAGCTCTCTAAAATACGCAACTTTGCCATAATTTAGCCGACACTCTATTTCTTTCTTTATCATCAGGAATATCTCTCGGAATTGAAGCGGGTCCAAACGTCGAACAATAGTTGCTTGAAAAGAAATTAATTCATTGAATTTATCAAATTTAGCAAGATATTATGAATATTTTGTTTTTTAGAGTTAAACTTTATATTTCTCCTGCAAATATTTTTTAAATGCTGCCAGATCTATTAAACACGAGTCACAGTGTAGAATTTTTTTAAATCGTCTATTATTAGTTTTCACCATTTAAGGTGCCAACTCGGTCGAGAAAAGTGTTGCATTTCTGGTTTTTGGGAAAAATGTTTGTTTTGGAATTATTAGCCGATAGAAAATAGCGGAAAAATGAAAGTTAATTACCAAGTTATTTTAACACAGTAAAATATCAAAACAATCAAATTTGATAATTTGTCTCTCCATGTATTATAAGAGATTTAATTTGTTCAAGAAAAAACCAATAATAAAATGTTTGATCTTTATATAAGACTTTATAAGGATCAGAAGAAGACAGCACTGATGAATTTACCTGTAACCGAATAAAATGAAATGGTTCAACATGGGTACCTTCAAATATAATGTTAAGGTACACTAATACACAGGGTGATCCATTCGAAGAAAACGCATAAAGCTAAATCAAAGTGATCTAAAATTCAAAACCCTTTTCAACAGTTGTACGGATTGACATTCACCTTCCTTATCTTCGGAAAGTCAATAAACTTTTGAGAAACAATTATTTAAATCAACTATGCATGAAATAAATCATAAATCACCAAAACCGAAAACAGATTCCACATAATGAGAACTTAATGGATTACACTGTATAAAATGAATTATTACCGTTTTCAGCCGCCACATGTACCATGTGAGTACAAACATTTTAATAAATGATTCCGAACCGAATAACGATCATTTGGCGAAACTCATTCGACGTCTTCGGTGAAAACGATTTTGGTTTATCAATAAAATGTATCTGGCACCTCTGCTGTCACGATTCATTCGGATACAAAGCACGACTCCACGCAATCTTCAGGAGAAAGAATGCCACTATTACAGAACGTCATTAAGATTTCAGATTGTCGAAGTCCATTTCAAACTCACACTGACAGATTAACATACAACAGTGTTAGTACGGAGATACACCACCTGTAGAAGAGAAATAATTTAAGAAATTCTAACACCTAGAGAAGCGATATTATCTGTTTCAAATAGATGTTTGATTGAATGTCCCGAACAGTATCGATTTGGAATAAATTAACAGATAGAACAGTGTAAACCGGTAATGTATGCCTAGTGTTTTGAAGTTTGATTCTTTGATTAAATTGCAATACACATTGTTGAGAAAATAAATGAGGTAGCTTTCTGATTTTTATTTCAATAAGACCAGAAAATACTCTTATTTCATTACTTTACAGTTATTGTACCCAGAAGTCTCTAATAATCAACTTGAGAATGTACATCGAAAAAATCAGACTTCATTCAAAATCAAACCGTTTCCAAGAACAACTTTATTGCAAAGTTCTCGTCACCAGAGATGAGGGATCACTATAAATTATCTAAGTAGTAAACTATCAAGTAAAAAAATTAAATCAAGGAAATATAAAAATCGCAAAGATACAAACATTTTGTCATCAAAGTACAATCGAAAAAGAAAAGATCCACCATGACATCCGGGGGTCGGTTTTTCAGTTATAACTTTTAGTTATAGAAAAAATACTAAAAATTACTAGTAGCATGTTATCTCGTTTATTATAATACAAGAATATTTCTAAACATTGTTCAATAAATACCAACCAATTAGAACGTACAACGCCAAAGTACAATAATTTTCCATATCAGGATACGAACAATCTCACACAATTTAAAATGATGAATTCAAAACAAGAATGTATTAGAACAAAGCAAAATGTATTTCTATGTTGTACCAGTTGTACCAGTTTTTCTACAATAATATACAAGATGAGTAGATTGATTATACAGATTTCGAAATGTCACTATTCCTGCTTTGCAATTGGAATTATTCGTTATTAAGTTTGTATCGTAGATTATAAAGATGTCGAAAAGGTTTTTTTTCAGCCACAGCTCACCACAAATTATAAGACTTTTTACACTTCAAAGATGGTTTTCAGATCGGCTAAAAATATATTCATTCGGTTTTAACCGTATGACTTGAGAAATTCAGAAGAGTGGGCTTCTTTTCGAAATAAACTAAGCACAAGCTTCCATGGTATGTCTCTTCCATTAGCAGTTAGCAAATAGCTAGGATAATTTCAAGGAATTCCAAAAGGTTATAACCTATGAATTGTTGGTGAGCACATTACAAATTGAGTTGAAACACTAGTCGGCCTGAACACTACGAGTTTCGATGATGATATTAGTAAAATCGTGTCTGGATTATTAATCTTTATCGATAACTCAATTCCACACACTGGTTTTTTGCACAAATCTGAAAGACTTCGGTAGATCATTACTTCAGGTTTCACTTCTGAGAAAAAATCTTCCAAACAATTAAAAATTATTTTTGAAAATAACTAAGGAAAATGCAATGCTAAGACAATCCACGCAGGCATCGATTTCCATTAACGAAGTAAATATGGTAGGCCGTAACAATAATTTAATTGATTTGTTTGTTGTCGAATAACAAAGATATTTATGTTGTTCAAACTTAACAACAAATAAATAATAAATGCACAAAGAAAATTTCCTTCAGTTATCTCAATGGGGCGATTTTGTTCCAGTCTTTTCGTAAAAGAGGACGTATTCTTCTCCACTCACAAGCGATTTTGGTGAAATTGGTGACACGTGTGAATCGTTGTATTTGTGCCGCGCGTCAGTATACGGGTGTCTGCAGTATTCTGTATAATGCCCTCTCATAGTAGTCCCACTGTGATTTGAAAGTGCATATAGATTATAACAACAAGTAACCACATTTTCTGCTGCAAAATTATCCATATCCAATCCTTCTAGAGGAAATTCGATGACATCACTCAATTTGCCTCTGAATCTTTCCGTTGGAGAGAATCTTTTTAAATGAATTACTTAAATATGGGAAAACTTGTGGATTGATAGAGATCTCATCCCTGCATTTTCTCCTTTCCTTGCATTTCGAACACGTCGGTTTTTCATTTCCATCCAAAGTTTCTTCTCTTGTAAACGAATCTAAGCATTGCCACAAACTTAATTGGTCAGTTTTTTGTGGTATGGAGAGAGAAAAATCCCAGAAAGGATCAAAGGTTACTGAAGAGTATCCACAGTGTGTGCATTTCATCGTGGATTTCAATTGGCCAACGAAATTATCTACAATCTTGTGAGCCATGACTCTTGTGCATTTCCGCTGTTGCTCAATTTTTCGTCAATTAATTATATTAACGTCTTCATGTAAACATCTAAAAGATAACGAAGAAACTCCTGGGTGTCTTGATGGGAATTACCCATAAATCGAGGAGCAAAATTTTGATTTTTTTTTAAGAGACTGTATTTACTATATTTCATCAGTTCGGACTTCCATTGTCGAATCTAATATAAACTGATTTGAAAACCCTGAAAAAAACAATAACCAAATTATTAAGATTAACCAAAAATAACAATTTTATTAAACATAAACTGA
>WOGN01003402.1:0-15316 GCA_015342105.1 Leptinotarsa texana
TTACTTCCTTTCTTTCTTTGAAAGATTCCTTCATCCTTCTTTTTTTGTATCAAGATGGAGTAGTAGAAAGCCAAAAACTTTCTTTCCCAAAAATTAATCACTCCTAAAAAATAAAACCCTTTCAATTCAAATTATGGAATGTATTCTTCAAGCAAGTGTTTCAGTGCATTATCTCTCACAAGCATGAAATTAAAATAATTATCAACTAATTTGAAAATATTATATGCTATGAAAATTGCGTAAATTCCAATTTACCAAAAGAGTAGATTTTACATTTACCTACCCTTGAGACAGACCAAATGTTCGCGGGATCAATCCACAGAGAAATAAATGCACACTTTAATTATAATATATAAAAATATATCTGCCTTACCAATGACTTGATAGTGTATCGTAGTGTGATTTTGCTTTCTCTGCTCTTTCATTTTCTATATTTTTACAGTCAGGCATATTTCATTTCAAATCATTTTCAAAAATTCAATTTATTTATACCGAAGTGAACACAACTGTATACACTATACGTATCCGAGCTCAGTGTAGCTAGAGAGATGGCGTAACGCCGAACCCGTAGGAAGAGAATCGCACAGTATCCTGCGCATCTCGACTTGTTGTCACGATAGATATCGCCACGTCAACAATCAGTTTTACGTGCGGCTATAGATATTTCACATCAAAAAGCATTGAAAACTCTTCACAACGTTGTGTAGATCATATACAGAAGTTTATTTCAGATACAAACTGGAAGGTAAAGTCCTACTGAAACTACTTCTTTCAAACATGAACATTGCAATATTGGGAAATCACTTTTTTCTTATTAAATTAGGACTCCAAATATTCAAACTGAAAAAGGTATCATTCGTAGGCTCGCTACACAACAATATACATGAGAAAACAATCAATTTCTGATTTACTTCGAAGTTACGGGAAGAGATACTTGTCTTTTTCATTTCTTTCTTCAAAAGTTTCCCATAGTTTTCGTTTGATCATGAAAAATTAGGAAATCAAAAACTCTTTTCCCAACTCATTATCTCTCTAACCAACATTCTTCGGAATATAATCCAAATTTTTTTGGAATTAGTATAGGTCATTCTCTCACTCAGTTTTACAGATGAAACAATCGAAACAGTGAGACAAGGTTCTACTTACTTGAATAATCCAAATAATTTTTGTTCAAGCACCTCCAAAATATCAGGTATCTTTGACAACACTTTAGAATTGATATAGTAGCCATCTTGTTTCCATCATTTCGATTTCTTTTCTTTAACCTTTTCATATCATATAGATATCATAGGGTTCATGATAAAGTTCGGTCAGCCATATTGAATTCAAAACGACTACATATTATTTTTTGTATTGCAGCATACTGTTTCATCTGATAGCCATATCATGGGGTATATAAAAAACTAGTTCACAATCTTGAACGTTCGTGACGCCATGTTATTTTTTTAATTCTTTTCTAAAACCCTTTGATTTGATTTAAGTATCATCGAAGTGCATGAAAAATCTGGTCCGCTTTTTCCAGCGGTCCCCCATATTGCATTCAGAATGATGCCATGTTATTTTCTGTATATTTTTCAGCAAACCGTCTCATTTGATATAGAGACGAAAGCATCGATTTACATTGAATTTGAATCGTTGGAGATTAAACCCATTTGGAAAAACATTCTCAGGAAGCTTAGTCTACATAGATGCAGTATTCCGAATGAATAAGTTCTCAAACAGTGAAGTTCGTGGTGTTCCGAGTTAAACCTCAAAACGATGAGCAATCAAATGTGCCAAATCCCTTGAACACTACACGTGAAAGTATTTATGTAAGAGAGACAAATCCCTCAACCTTTCTTCGATGTTCCTGACTATCAAGGTTGCAAGTAAAATCGTGTTTTAAGTTTTTGAGAAGCAGCCTTTGCCATTCCAGTAACATGATTGTGCCAAGACATATCTATATCCATTTCAATCCCCAATAACCTTATCGAAGCAGAAAGCGGATTTGTATGTCCTGCCATTACTGAATCCACTTCGAAGATATTCATCTTTCTGGAGAAGACTAATGCCTGAATGTTTGTAGCAATGAGTTGAACTTGTTGGTTTCACTCCAATTCTGAATCACTTCTCGATCCTCATCAACATATGCAACCTCCTGCTACCGGTGAAGATGTACATCAGCAGCCGATGTCGTGGAATCCAAGTGAAATGACGAGTACGCTGCCATCAGCAATACGATATATTGGATTTTTCATTAATTTAAAAAAGTCGTTGATGTACAAGAAGATTTGAGACAATGTGGATCTCCAGAGAACACCAGCGTAGGTGGTAAAAGTATTCGAGAGATATTCATTGACAGATGCTTGCAGGGAACGCTCTTTCAGGAAGCTGCAGAGCCATCAAGAAAACTGATCCGACAAGCCATAGCATCGAATTTTGGACAGCAAACCCTCATGCCACACACGGTCAACGGCCTCTTCATGTTTCTTGATTGAGTCATCCCAAATATGGGTGACATACTATAGAAGGTCGCCTGTTGATCTTTTTTTCCGGATGCCACATCATGTCTTTCATCTTGAACATTAAATTGGTTTATAGTGACGTCATGAAATTTGTAATTATATTAATTCATTATTCAAATGTATTAATTCAATTTTTTTTACAAGAACAGTGACGTATCACTTTTTTCTTCACAATTTCCAGTGCGGCGATACTCTACTGGACACCACTGACTGGAAAAGTGAGCTTTTTTGTTCAACAGCAAGTTGGTTTTTTCACAAACATATCTAAGGTCACACCAAAGTTATGAAAATAGAATTCATCTTGGAGGTTTTTGTTTCCAAATTCATCTTCAAAACATACGTTTTTTTTCAAAATCAACCCAGAAATAATTTCTCTAGATATCGGCAAGTTATTGAGAAACACTATGTTCATGTGCCTGATGAACTTTATATATTTTAAGATAGAAGTCTTTCGAAGTTATTCTGAATGAAAATTTAACCTAACTCAGTATATAACTGAAACATCGAAATTCTCTAGAACTTTCATTAAAGGGCAAATTATTCTCTCAAGCAATTTAGGGTTTGATTTTTTTCGAGAAGCACCTATTTGCGCAACGGCTTTTTAAACAATTACTTGGCTAATGGGTAACACTGAACCGTTTTGTCTCCTCGGGCATTGCCGAGAAATAGAGCTGAAGTAGTCCATTTTTCTCCGTTAGCTTTCATAATAGGTGGAAAACAGCCATTTAAACGTCTAATGTTAGTGGAAACCGACTCGAAAAATGCATTTCAACAAATTACCACCCCTCCTCCAACGATTACCTGAATAATAACACGTTCAGTTTCCACATGGTTGACGTAAGGCAATAAAGTTCACCTGGGGGTTTTCCTCGACGTTAAGAACCTATTATTTCGAATGTAAATCTTGTACAGAGGTATTATTGTTCAGAAGCATAGTAATCACTGTAAAAGGTTTAATTGCTGACATTGTCTCGTTAATTACTTAGAAACGGAGATGGTGCTTTAGGCAAATGTCTTATTACCATTGGCGTAACATTCACAATAGAAATAGTATTAGCATGGAAAATAATTCGATGAAAATTAGTTGAAATAGCAATGAAGCTATCGTAGAAAGTTTCAAGGTCCTATTCTGGAAGATCCTACACATTCACCAGTATAATCAACAAATGATCACTTCCCTCCCAGTCATGTACGTGATCATCGGATCTGGGGATCATGTGCCTCAAGCAGTCGCAATGAGCCAAGACTGACAGCCCTCTCCATTTGCTCGGCCATGATTTCTTCTTCAATGCGAAAAACCGATATGATCTTAAGATCCGATAGTAGAGCTATATGAAGGGGCCAGTGTCAAGGCTATGGAGTCTCAGCAAAGATTTCAAGCTAGACAATGATCTGTAACAACCAAGAAGCATCACAATAGATGTGAAAAGGTTGCAGTAAATCAGGCCTTGGGATAGTTCCCCGACAATCTGATTTAAAATTCGACAGTAGAGGAAACAACATTTTACAAAACATTTTCGTAAACAGAACAGTCATCTCAACAGAGTGATCTAGATAGAATCTGCGGAGTTTAAAGGTCAAATCTCGGTATTTCATCCGTTTTTCAACTTCTTTTCGAAAAATATTCGTCTCAATCGTAAATCTCAATCTCCACCTACAATCACTCTGAAGGGGGAAAATAAATAGTTGCAATAAATTCAGCACCTCTCAATTTCCACGACGAATTCGATAGCCATTGGAGCGTAAGGTAACCAGTGTCTCGTCAACACCGTAGGAGTGTAGATGATAGTAATTTAGCACTCACAGAGTCGAGTTATGTCGTTGGATATGGTGAAACCAAACCAAGGAAAATAGGATAGAAATAACTGCCAACTTTCGGATTTTCTTCTAGACTACGTGAAAAGTTATTGAATTTACTTGGATTTCTTGTGTAACCTGATGCAGTTTGTTATGTTTATACTCAAACAAGATTATGACTGACTGACTAGTGAATTACAAACATATAGTTTTACTAGTGCAGAATATTTTACATAATAGATAATGAATCATGTCTATCCTTTGATACTACCTGGGCTAAACAGTTTCGGGTCTAACACATAGATGGCGCCAGTCTTATTGCAATCACTATTTTTTCATTTAGTCTACTCATTCTACTCATGATATTTTTACTTTTCAAAGCAGTTTCAAAGCAATGGATCAAGAACAACAAAAAATACAGTTCGAGCGAAGCAATAGCTTGAAAACTATTTTAAGGACTCCGCTCCATCAGAAAAAACAATTAAATGTTGGTTTGCTGGCTTCAAACGTAGTCGTAGAGTCAGTTATAGAACATTGCCATATTTGGGTGAACCCATCAATAATATTACCCGTTTTTTGAGGATAGGATGCGGTAACGTAGCATACAGAAGGAACATTAGTCTAAGTGAATATATTAAAAACTATAAAGTCAAAACTTCGGTGTCGGATAGATCAGGAGTATATAAGCTGCCTTGAGGCTTTTGCCCAAAACTGTTTATTGGCCACACAGGAAAAAAATTTTCCCAAACAACTGAAGAACATAGAAGTAGTTTTGTAAATAGAAAGACCAATTCTACATTTGTAAACCACCAGCAAACTCTGGCAGTGCCTGGGGAGACAAAACCACCAACAGAAGAGCATGAGTTCAATCATGAATACGACGTGATACATTCAGAAAAGAAAAATTTGAAACTCAATCTTCTAGAATGTTCAGAGAGAAATAGATTCATGAATTCGGGTAATATACTGAATCATTAATTAGATAATTTAATTCATTACAAACTCAGGTAAAAAGCGGGTACTTGAAATATAAGTATATGTAGTTACGTAAAGACACGCCCGAAGATGCCATTGTATGGCGAAACACGTGAAGACCGATAAAGAAAGTGGTAATATTGCTTGGGATCTGAACTGAAATCTATTCTATGTGTGAAAGATACAATTTTGAAAGTTTTGATTTACAGGAGACTTGATTTGAGAATCTTCTATCACAATGAATTCCAACGTTAAGGCTATAAATATACCAATTTGCCGGTATTATTATCATCATATTTAAAATTTGTTGATTTCAACTGATTACTGTTTTTTTTGCAGCAGTTTTCTTGTATTATAGTTCGCCAGGTAAAATACCAAAAACATAGAAGATAAGAAGAAGTAAAAGAATACATGAAAACAAAAGGGAACTGAATAAATGGGACACAACGAAGAGATCGTCTTGGACGTATCTGACTGCACTGTAAAACATACGTCTGAGGTGGCTACTGTTTGAGACTGATGGAGTTTCGGATCTTAATAATCACAGGAGTCTATTTGTAGAAGTGGAAAATAAGCCTTGAGTTTTCTTGGTGGTTTCTCGAAATAGGATTTCGGTGAGAAGTTGTAAGATTCAGTGAATTAAACTTTGGGGTAAAATCTTGTATTGCGTTTCACTTCCTATTGAAAAAAAGTGTAGAACATTTCAAAACTATTACACTCAGATTTCTCGATACAGTAATGGTTTAAATTCAATACTGAGTATCAATTATGTTGTCATTCCTTTCTATATTTCCATATAAGGAATGCAAACCCTATTGGTACTGTCAAGTGAACTATGTTTAATGATTTATTGCTATGCTTGAAGTATCTCATATCCCGGTGTAACTAAGTTGGTCAACGGGTACAGTATTTCTGGAAACTTCTGTGGATGGCGCCCAAATGAGAGTTTTTAATTTGGTAATCATTCTCAGCACTCATCTGTATTAGTATTGTGGGTAGGATGAGTGTAGACCCACAGTACTTAGGCCACATGTGACCCATTGTACATCCTCTAGAGTTGTCCTCCTAGGTCATCGCCCATCCTGTTCTTTCCAGGAAAGTGGACAGGTCATTAGGAGATATCTCCTTCATATTGGCAGGTGTAGGCCAAGACTCGCGGAACACACACTCTCCTATCAACGACAACTCCGGATACTTGCATAAGACATGCCTGACAGTTTTATCTTTCTGTTCACACATCCTGCATGGAGGTGTATCCACTAGCCCCAAACATGGAGGTGTTTCCTCTGGTAACAGTGGATAGTCAGAAATTCTACTTTTAAGTCTATGATTTTCCTGGTCATTGCTTGATATTTCTTCAGCAACAGCTTCCCAGAGTCACCCAGAATGATCCTCCCAAGATTTCAACCTTTGATTCCATCCCATCTCTTAAAGGATTGAGCATGGGTGTGACCTTCGGCTAGTTCGGCAATTGTCGATGTCATCAGGAAGTAGGTGTCACTGGTTCCTAAAATTCTCAGTCCAGCCACTTCCTTGACAATAGAGTCAGCAATGTGATTACCTTTATTCATGTCGTACCCTTCAACCCACCTTGGAATAATGTTATTGTATACCGAGGCTTTGACTTAATCTTGATGGCACTCTAGTACTAGCCCTGAGGTAACATGTTTTCTTTTCAAGGCTAATAGGGATTGTGTTCTATCAGTGCAGATGGTTATGTTTCTGCCAGAAATTCCTTTCCTGGTTATTTTTTTTTGTGACGATTAAAATACCAGCCAGTTCTATTTGAACCACCTGGTATTTTTTCCCATTACCTACTTAATCGTTTGGCTTAGTGATCTCGAGTAAATTCCACATCCTGGGCCTTCTGTGGTTTTTGAGCCGTCTGTATATATGCCTATTGCATTTGTAGCATTCAACTCAGTGTTCTATTTTATTTGTATTTTGTATGGTTTATTGAACACGAACCTAGATTCAATTGCATCACTGGCTGCCTGCAGCAGAGGTTGCGTGGTAAGTGTGTGTCGCCATAAGGTCAGCCTCAATTGACCCATTCCTACTTCGAGGTTCACAACAGCCGTGCACAATCCTAACATGTCCATTAATGCAACCTCCTTAACGTACAGGTCCAGAGAAGACAGACCAGTAATTTATTCCATTACTGCGGTTGGTGTGGTTTTCATGGTTCCTGTGATGTTCAAACAAGCCAATCGCTGTATTTGATACACTTTTTGGATGGCTTGTAGAACTTTCGGTACCCATGCAATGGATCCGTACGTTAACATAGGTGTTATTATTGCAGTGTAGATCCAGGTGACCATACGGGGTACAAGACCTCTGTCTCTGTGAATCCTCTGTGAATCCCACTGTCCACCGTCATTGCTTATCGGCCACATTTGCTCTTTTTGCTATACTCTGTAGGTGAGAGTTCCACATTAGCTTCCTATCGAGGATAATACCAAGGTCTTTCACCTCTTCAGAGAAGTTTAGTTTTATAGGTTTCTGGAGGATTTTTGCCCAATAAACTTATTTTTTCGATGACAAGGATCATCTCAGTCTTCTTGGGATTGAACGACAGTGAGTGTTCCTTACACCATATTTCTATTAATTTGAGCCCCACTACTATCGCATAGTGTGCGATAGAGCGCAACAGTGTTGAAATCAGGTACAGTGTTTCTGGAATCTTCTGTAGATGGCGCCCAAATAAAAGTTTTCAATTTGGTAATCGTTTTCAGCACTCACAACTGATTTTGTATAAAAATCAAGAACTTGACCTTGCCTCCGCAAATCAAAGGTTATTCATTCCAACTGTGCACAAGTGGGTACTGATTTCTTGTCCTAAATCAGGAAACGACACTTCCACAGGTGACAGCTCACCTGGCAGGTATATTCTAATGACTCCCAGTGCAGGGCAGTTCTTGACTGGTTATTATCAATTCATATTTGAATGAAGGTTTCCTCTTTTTAGTAGATATTGACACAGCACTGCTTCGTGATGATTAATTAACCATTACACGTATGATACGCCATCGAAAATGTACGTATTTTAATGATGGAGAAAGAAAAGTTTCGCAAATGACTATATTGCATTTAATTATTGCTAATAGTGTTAAAATTAGTTATCATTCACCGAGATACGATCAATTATGGAATCATTTGCCAATAGCGCAATTATTGTAATTGATCACTTTTACTCCCTATCTGAATTAATCGCCTTGCTTTATGGACTTCTGAAGCTATTTGATTTGCCTTATTCAATCTGAATTTTCTTGGAAACAACATTTCTCATCTACGTGACAGATTGTAGGAGAAAGAAGCTCGAATTGATTTTCCTAATTGAGATGGTGTAACAGCTGAAAAAGTCTGCTGCGATCTGGATACTTGGGATTTTTCTTTTTTCACACATTCTAGTCACGTAACTAGATCGGGAAGTAACATCTTCCTAGAAAGTTTCGCTACAGTTCTAATGAAAGCGAGTTAGCTTCATTTGTTTTTATTAGAGTCATATAAGACCTCCAACAGAAACTGCACATTTTGAATTCCTAAAAACTGCACACCTAGAATTCCTGTTGAGATAATGGCAAGCGTACACTTGAAGAATCTTAAGGGAGTATACAACCGTTGAAGATATCAATTTCTATTGTTGACAGATTTTCTGTGCCTACTATGGATGAACAACATCATACTACTATTGTTTATGAGAATTGTAGCCTGAAAAAAAAAGGTGAATAATAATAATAATAATGATAATAATAATAGCTTTATTGCCCGACAGTTTCCCATTTACAGGACAATATAAAATTTTATTCCATAAACGAAAAATAAAATAAACAAAAGAGAAAAAGAAAAACTACTACATCATTACTGAAAGGTATCTTCGAACATACGTAGGTGAAATACAACAGCTTCATGGCTTTGATATTATGAAAGTTTCTGCAATTTCTAACAATGAAACCATGAGCTCTGAGAGATTCTGAAACTTTTTGTAAAATATGTCTACTAAATGTTAATTTATGATCGAATATTACCCCTAGGTCTTTGATCTCATTACATCTCAGCAGATCTGAATCCTATATTACATACGGGAACGTATAAACTTCTTTTTCTCGACTATAACTTTACATTTCTTCACATTGAGTTTCAATTTATTATTGCTACACCAATCAACAAGAAATTCTAATTGAGATTGAAGATTTACACAATCTCCTACTTCCATCCGCGAAGCATTATCGCTCACTTGCTAAACTTTCACATAAGTCCAAAATAAACAATAAAAACAAAAGACAGCCTAGGTTGGAGCACTGAGGCATACCAGAAGAAGCTATATATGTTCTAGATTTATAACCGTTATAGGACACAAATTGTTTTCTACATGTCGGATAGGATTGCATCAGTTGACGAAAAATCGACACTCATCAGTTCATTGAGCAAGATACCATGATCAATTTTATCAAATGCTTTAGAGAAATCCGTGTATATAACATCAACCTGGCCATTGTTGTCTAAGGCTTTGGAAATAAATTGAGTAATAATGACTAGGTATGTAACAATAGAATGCTTAGTAACACATCCATGTTGATGTTAAGATAGTGGCCGTTGAACCGAATCATATATGCGATTATATAAAATAATTTCAAAAATTTCTGAGATCATATTTAAAATAGATATAGGTCAGTTTATTCTCTATATATGATTTTTCACCACTTTTGTATACAGGACATACTTTAGCTAATTTCCGAATATCTGAGAATGTTCTAGATATCAGACATGAATTAAAAATTATCGTTAAAGGTTTTGCGAATGCTCCTGCACAATCCTTTTACGAGGAATAAGTAGAATGAGTCAAAAATATAGAACGAGGTTCGAAAAATAAAGTGAAGTTTCATTTTTCTCCAAATATATTTATTTATTATTCAATTTTAATTTTGTCTCCTCCAAAAGTTTCCCGTGAATATAATACACTTGAAGGGTTTCTGATATACGCTTTTTGGTATATCCATGATCTCTCTTAACGATTCGGTTTTCATCTCCTCAATCATCGCAAAATGCCGTCCTTTCATGTGTCTCAGAAAAAAGTCAAAGGGCGCAAATTTGGTGAATAGGGTGGCAGAAGAATGATCACGATGTTGCTTTTGGCCAACAAATTACGAATAAGCAATGACTATTGAGCAGGTGCAGAAACCATGCATTGTTTTCCCACAATAGTGGACATTTTCTTCGTATTGCTTGTTGCAAGCGGTACATTACTTCTAGATAATACTTCTTGTTGACCGTATGACCATCTGGTAAGAGTTTCTGATGCATTACGCGACCTTAATCGGGGAAAACAGTAAGCAAAACATTGGCCTTTTATCAAACTGGCGTGCTATTTTTGGTTATGGCTTTCCTGGACTCTTCCATTGGAACGAGTGAACTTTATTTTCGATGCGACAACCATATACTCATAATCCGTTACCAGTTATGACCTTTTTAAGCAAATCTGGAACGCAGTTGATGCCGTTTAATGCGACGATTTTCTCCGTTTCTTTGGGTTTCACGAAAAAATTGATGATTTGAAATTTTCAGCATTTCACGTACTTTTCATTTATTTTTCATATTTCACTTTTCACTTCATTCATCTCAAAAATCTCAATTTGTGTTTCAGTGGAAAGTGGGTGAGTACTTCACAATGGAATTAGGCAACTTTGAAACATTCACTTTTCCACTGGCAGCATATCTTCGACATTTTTTGTATTACAAGAAGTATACTTTATTGATAGAGATTGAAATAAGCCAATATCTATTGAGAATTTTGAATAAGATGAAATGAAAAATACTGTATCGAAAGAAAAATGTAAAATATACTAGGATTGTTGAAAAGTTACCCCATTTTTGAATTCATATTCAAAAACTGGGCGAAGTTCATCTTTTGTTTCATCCTAGATCAAGTTGATTGATAAGTTTCCATAGATATCGTGATAGTGACTACTGGATTCACATCATTGAGGAAAAAATAACATTCTGCACTGACGTTTGAAATGTCAATATTGAACATCGAGTAATATTGTTCCCACTCCCAGTCTGAACTGAACTCTTCAAGGAGATCGTTTAGTTACCAGATTTGCAAAATATATAATTTCATTCCACCAAATTTCAAAACAATACCCAAACTTTCAAAACCCAACTTAAAAAACTTGAAGCCAAGCGATGTTCTGGTCAGTTTTGACGTTTTGTCCTTGTTTACCAATGTCCCACTGGAAGATTCTTTGAGAGAGATAGCCAAACTGTTTCGTAGTGATATTGTCGGACTCTTCAAGACCTGCCTCACGCAGAGGAGATTTCTGTGAACAATTAGACAGTGTAGTGATGGGTAGTCCACTCAGCCCAGTGTTAGCCAACTTGTTCATGGAGAAATTTGAAAGGAAGGCAATCGTTGATTTCCATTTCAAACTAACCATTTGGCTACGATACGTGGATGACACCTTCGTTATCTGGAGACATGGAAGAGACAGACTGGACCTATTTCTAGACCACATAAATGCTCAACACCCTAGCATCAAGTTTACCTACCATGGAGACGTAACAGAAACAACGAATAGCTATTCTAGATGTACTCGTCGAAAGGCGTGGCACAAGACTGACACATGAAGTGTACCGAAAACCGACACATATAGACAGATATCTGCATGCACTTTCAAACCACCATTGAAGTCAACACCCTGACGGAACGAACCCGAAGAATATGTGAACCGAAACACCTAGAAGAAGAATTGGTGCATCTTCAAGTAGCTATAAGATCGAATAGAAACAGTGTAACCGAGATCAATGAGGCCATGAAACTGAAGACTTCAAACGGTTGCACGTGCATTTCTACCGTACTGGGTTACAGACAGATTCAAAAAAATCTCAAGGAATCCTAAAATAAAAACAGTTTTCAAGCCCACCAAGAAAAAACAACAAAGCCTTAGATATGCGAAAGACAAAAGAGATCCGTTATCAGCTGCGGGGGTATATCGTATACCATGCACCTGCGGAAAAATTTATATAGGTACCACCAAAAGATCCATGGGTACAAGGCTGAATGAACATTGGAGAAACTGTAGATTAGGGCAAATTAAAAAATCGGCAGTAGCAGAACACGCGTTTAGTGAAGGAGGTCATACGATACTGTTTGAAGAAGTGAAACTACTTGCACCCGATCATGGATACCACAGTCGGCTTGTACGGAAAGCCAAAAAAATCCATAAATATACGAAAAACTACAATAGAAAAGAGGAGGCGATAACGCTGAACCAGATTTGGAATCCCATACTGAAAGATGTTAAGATGGCAATAGTACAAATCAATTTAACGTCACAAACAGGTAATAATACTTTGGACAATAGCAACGCATCAACAAGAAAGGCGGGCTACATAACATATTATAAATACAACTTACCAACTAGAAACCACCTCTGAAGAAGCCAGCCACTCGTGCTGTCGAAACGTTAGTATACAGTTTCAAACCACGACGATCTTCAAACCCTAATGAAGATCGGAACACTCAAAAAACTTTTGTTCAGGACTTATCATTAGTCTAAACCATTTTGTCTTATCATTAGGTTCTCATTCATTATTTTCATATACCAAGGTTGAAAACTGCCACTTTCATCAAAAACTGTATAGACATTTTCAATACTTTTTATGCATTTTTCTTTCTTATGATATCAATAGGTTAAGTGGAAGAACATAAGAGTAAAACTCTCCGCTGCTGAGTTGAACTTTGCCTTTTGTTTTCTTAAATATAGCTCAAAGGATTGCTTTTATTTATATGTACTGAAAGAGGTCATTAATATTATTATTATTATTGTTATTATTATTATTTTTTCACCGTAGTCTTCGCTGGTCAGGCCCTATCCCCCGAAGCCCCGATACATTCGGGAGGGCGCGCCAGCATTATCAACCAATGACCACTCTCTGCACCATGGGGTAAGTGATCATTGGGTCCGAGAATCATGTGCCCTGAGCAAACACAGTGAGCCAAGAATGACAGCCTTCTGCATCTGTGTGGCTAAGATTTCTGCCTTGATGCGGCAAGCCGGTTTGATCTTGAGATTCGAGAGTAGAGAGGACATCATTCCACCAGAGGCTCCATTAATCAGAACAACCGTCTTGACAGAAAAATCTTAAATATATTATTCAATACGTAATAAATGTACAAATGAGTTATAGAATTGATAATAGAAATAATAATTATTAAAGTTCGAAAAAAGTGAATTATTCCAAATATTCAATTGAATTAAATGTTCCTTTTTTAGAGTAATCTTGGAATTTTCAATACTGAAACTAATCGTCAGATTGTCCAATACATTTTGATGAATATTTGGAATATATGAGAATTACAATAAGGAATTATTAAAATAAAACGAAGTTCAACTTTTTACTCTTTTTGTGTCAACAATCAAAGTTTTCTGTGAGTGTTCAGTTTGAAATTTTGCAAAAACGTTCTCGATGCGAACACAGACTTCCTCGTTAAAATTTTTCAATAAAATAGTCCCTCTCGATTTCCATATAAATCGGACAGGAATAACGGTTCTTGGCACGTACTTCGAAGCTTCTTCTTCTGCTTGATGGCCTCTCTCAAGACGGACTACAAGTCGGTTGTTACTGTGGCCGTCTTCCCGTGACAGACGACTCTTACACCGGGGCTGTCACCGCAGAGACGTATAGATCTTCGCAGTCAAATGGCCTGACTGCGTGTACGAGATCGTGAATAATTGCCTTTTGCCACTTTTTGTTTATCGATCCGCCGTAATGTATGTTTTCATTAATTAGTTTGTATGTCTGCAGATATCTACGGGCATGGGTAATTGTTTAAAAAGTGTAATTCATTGCTTTGGCTTGCTGATGAGCGAAAACGAGGATGGAAAGTCTCATGTACTCTTCGTTTTTGAGGACACGCTCGGGCTATTACGACGAAACTGACTAGATGTGATTCACTCTTACATGCAGAGGTGATTGGCAAACATTCATTATGATTTCAAACTTCGAAAAGTTGATCCAGAATGTCGAATAAAACTGTAGTTTTTTCAACTATTGAAAAAAAAGCTATTTATTTCCAACAGAAGTAACCAGTTGTAGGAAATGTTAGTATTTCAGAGTATATTTGGAATAAATAATAAAAATGATGAAACATAGAAATGTATAAAAATAAATGCTTAAATGAAGTAAATATAAAATATTCATTTACTCTGAAGTCGGAAACTGAGGGGTTCATCATGGCTTGCTAGGATGGTGTCTTCAACACCTTAGTGTAGCGCAGTCGCGTGATGGGTATAGAGGTTCCTGACACAAGGTGCAGGGTCTGCCACGAGGCGCCCGATACTCTAATGCACTTGCTATCAGCTTGTCCAGTATATGCGGTCTCGGCATATATCCATCGACATAACGCGGCCCTAAGAGTGCAATATCACCATCTACGGCACTCTTACGGTATTGACGAGACACCGGTGTTGCCCTACGCTCCCGGGGATATTGAATCCGTTGTGGGGAACGAGAAGTGCCGAATTTATTGGAACTATTCGTTCCCCACCCTCTAAGCTAATAGGCCTGATGTGGTCCTTCTCGACCACCATAGCAAAACGATATTTGTCGTGGAGTTTTCAGCTCCTGGCGAGACGAATATCGTCAGAAAAGAGCAGGAAAAACGGATAAAATATCGAGATTTTCTCTTCGAACTCCGCAGACTCTATCCAGATCATTCTGTCAAGATGGTTGTTCTGATTGTTGGAGTCCTTGGTGGAATGATGTCCTCTCTACTCTCGAATCTTAAAATCATACCGGCTTGTCGCACTAAGGCAGAAATGTTAGCCGCACAGATGCAGAAGGCTGTAGTAAATCCATACAGCCGAATTCCGGCCTCCCCCCACCATTATGACGTATTAATTGCTTTTTTTATTGTTGTTTAGTAACACCAAGGCGATGTGACCTTGAAGGGTTTGATGCATGGATAGTTTAGAATTTTTTTCATATAAGATTTTGTGTGTGTGTGTGACGTAATAATGTAATTACATTTGATTGGT
>WOGN01003403.1:0-15315 GCA_015342105.1 Leptinotarsa texana
AGCAATTTTGTTGGCCTCTATTATTTTGTAAATATATGTTTGATGAGAATTCGGTGTGATTATTTGTGTTTTCATTGTATTTTAGAGTTTTCGACTCGGAAATCAAATACCTTGAATTTGGAAGTTTTTCATAATTACCCATGGTGGAAAAATTCAGTTAGATAAATTTTCCATGGGGTGATCAATTGCTATGATTGTAAGAATAAGTAACTGAAAAACTACCACTGAAAAATAATATATGCCGACGCCTATGTCGAGGCGGGAATTCCTTCTCTGTGCTGTTCCAATTGGTATTGGAAATACTATACTCAAATCAATAAAAATATTTTCGGACAGTCAAGTGTCTCTGATCTGGATTCCTGGCCATACTAGCCTGGAAAGCAATGAGGCTGCTGACTCCCTTGCAAAGAAGGGTGCTGCAAGCAGCTTCATCGGACCAGAACCTGTCATCGGCAAACATTAAACACTTGGATAGCGAGAAGATTTATGAACTTTTAGCAAAATCTTTCAGGATTGGCTCACTCTAAAGCATTTCACCCTTCGAAGCTTGAAACCATAGATTTTTTGGGCTATAGTAGGGATGAACTACGATATCTTGGAAGTTCTTCCATGGCCTTCAAACCCGTAAAATGGTGACACTGAAAACCTCGACCGTATCACCATTATATGTAAGAATTGTAAAATCATACTCTGAATCATTGACAAAAATTTCGCTTGTTTTTTTTTTAAATAAATAGATATTGAATAACTTTCAAACACAAATAAAATAAGATTATTAACATCACATCATGAGTGAACATAGATTAAATATAGCTGAGAGTTTTCATTGACGCAGACGAAAAATAAAAATAATTCTTGAAACAAAAATATATACAGAGAACGTAGACCAATAATTGAAATATGGATGATAGAATGTGATAGAGAAATACGAATTCAAGTGGTCGATGAATGTAATAAAGAAACATAGCCCAGATAATAGATTTGAAACGGCCAGACTCAATGTCAACAGCAAAACATTTGTAATAGACTTACTTTCGAAGTGGAATGTATTATTTCTGACAAATCGTATGTCCAGTCGTCCTCTTCTGAACTGGAATCTGAACTCAGTTCGGTACTGAAGTAGCATTCACCTGAGCCATATTTAGTGAAGTAATGTACTACTGCAAACTGAAGGAACATTATTTAGTTGAAAAATACTCTCAATTACATTCACCTGTATAATGGTGGCGAATATGAAAGAAAAGGAGAGAAATACGAAGAAATCCAACGCTGTGGGATACGGCACTTTTGGTAGATCGGTTCTCGCTTCCATTCCAAGAAAAGTCATCGTCAGTACAGTTGTTATACCTGCGGAAAAATATATCAGTTTCAAATATTATATAAGCAATACTTTGAAACAAATCCGAACCGTCCAAACCTTGTAATCATAGAAGTTAGTTGTACAAATATCTCATCTTGATATTCCTTATTGAAAATTATATTCCATATATTTATATTACCGACGGAGCACTTCATAACTATAGATAGATATTTCACCTACTTACTCAAAGGGTGAAATATAGTATAGCTTTTAAGGAAATAAATAATATTAGATATATAGCTGGTGTAGCCCTGTTTCACTTCAAAAGAGTTAACATTTCTCCAATAATCAGAGAAATAATAATAATAAGAATTGAGGCTACACAATCAAACTTATATGGAATCACTTGACATAAATATGATAATGAAAAATCAGACTACAAAAACCTTTCACAGATTTTTCCGAATGTAAAATTTGATGCGATAAGAGAAACAACATGTGAAGTGAGTAAAACTGTTTGGTTATGTTAAGCAAGGAATGTAGCACCTGAGGTAGATGAAGCACAAGATCTTTCAATAACAAGTATTAGGAAGTTACTACCTATTGATAGAAGAACCGTTTATGAGTCATATGGATAGGACTGAAATGGTAACATCTAGAAGCCGTGGGTGTGAGTATTTCAATTGAAATAACGAGATATCCGAGGTTCAAGAGCAGAAGGCATTTATAGGTTCTGGAGTTACCAAGATACGATAAAATTGACCGTCTCAAATGGTGCCTTCAAAACCAAAACTATACACAAATAAATTAGATGAAATTTTTTGTTTTGGTTGCTATTTTGATTTCAAATTTGGATTCTGAGAGCTCCAGAAAAAACAAACTAGTCTTGTTCAAAATAAATGGTCTTTCATTAGGCGCTTCCCATCTTCAAATTTTCCGAAATTTTCTATTAGTTTGGAAGACCTACTGATGCTATTGTGTGTGGAATATAACATTTTTCAAATGTCTGCCATGCTCTCGATAGGACGATTATGGCGACCGTAAAATGGTAGGAACGCGCAGTAGGTTGCCTGAACAGAATACCTATTTTGATAAAACATTTTCATTATTTGCACGTATTGTTGAATGTTATATCCGTCCATGTGGATTTGGCAAAACAGACTGAATAAACAACTAATTTGACAGATATTGACATATGTAGCTTCAACAAGATGGCCGTTATCAATTGTCAAAGTTCGGAAGCCCTTGTTGGAAGACCCCATGCAAAAAAGGGCGGCAAAGTAATTTGGGAGGCATGATTGGAGTAAAAATGTATTTGCTTCCTATTAACTGGTGGTAGGTATGGTGATGTGTAGTATCAAAACCTGCAGGAAATTCGCTTCCCATGCCAGCAACTTTACTCAAGCCAACCTTGCACCAGAAAGAATAGGCGTTTTGGACTTTTCTCTCTACTTACAAGATATGAATTCCACAGATATTTTATGTAGAAGAGCGGGACTTCTCGGTAATTCATCTTACCATCATCTTACCATCTGTCGTTTGTCGACTTCGTAACATGTGTACTAATTGTATTCGAGTTTGTTCTCCAAAAAGAAATAAATAAAAATATCCGAAAAGTACCAGAACTGAACACGATTCGAGAAGGGTGGAAACAAGTTAAGTAATATCAGCAAAGACAGTCTTACTAGCTTTATTTCTGTAGCAAGAACAGAACATTTCAGAGAACCTACAAGACGAGTATACAGTGATTGTGGAATCTCAGAATAAACGATGTGTAAGGTAGATAGATACTCAGGGTGAATATAATTCAATCAAAGCAACTCACCGAGAGAAACTCTATCAGCTGTAGCTTCCCGATTCAACCAAAACGATACCCAAGATAAAACCACCAACAAGACGCAAGGTCCATACACTTGAATCAGGAAATTTCCCATGTGTCGCTGGAGATGAAAACTTACAACCAGTCTGGAGTATTCATCTATAATATGAAATAAAGTAGTATATAACTAGAAATATTAGCTAAGTTTTACCTGTCGTTTCATCATTATTGTAAATATTATCCGTATGATTAGCAGCAGGAGTAGCTATCAGATCAAACTGGGATAACTTCATATCTTCAGCTATTGCCACTTGTCTTGCACCATTCCACTTGTAGATTACATCTTCGTCGGTGTAACCAACTGAAATTGCGGTCAAAATTTTACTTTATCAGTTCCACTTCAAGATAGACAAGGTAACGAAAGCTATCAATGAAAGATCAAGACAGTAAACGCAAAGTAAAAAGACACATAAAGAAATAAACTATAATGAATAATAAAATGATTCGTTAGATTCGCCTTCAGTTTTCTATTCATGATGAAAATTACAAATTTTCCAATACGTGTTTTACTACATAGTAGTTCTATTGGACTGGATCAGTTACTGATTTTCACCAAGTGAGGGTTAAGTATATTCAAAATTTTGATTTTGTAGCTTCCAACTCGATTAAGTAGTTTAAAATCATAGGCTATCACGGTTAATGACAAAGGAATCGAAGCTGGTAGGTTTTACTTAACTTTTCGTCTGGTCGAATCCATTCGATTACGATCTACCAACACAGTCCTGTAGTCGAGTAATTTCTAATCTACGAGTACACTGAGTGATTACTTCTCATTATTTCGGACTTAACATTGCCAAGAATTATATAAATTGATTTGAAATCCCTGAAAGAATCTGTAAAAAAAATTAAAATTAAAAGGTTACCTGAAAAAATAACAATTATATCAAGCACAAAATATTGAAAGTACAATGAAAGAAAATACAAGTAACTACAGTTATCACCCGAAGATGATTGTGGATACTAACAATCGAAACTTGGTTTGAAATCTTTTCATTTGTTATATTCATTCCTTGTTGATTATTGTTTCAATTTTCATTTCGTGTCAATAATATATTTTTTTTTACTTTTTGGTTGTTACTTGTATTTTATTTCATTGTATTTCAGTTTTTGCTTAATATAATTATTATTTTTTCGGCTAACCTTTTTATTTTTAATATTTTTTTACAGATTATTTCAGGGATTTTAAATCAATTTATATCAATCTAGAAAATGGAGGTTTGAACTAATGAAGTGTATCATGAAACATTGTTAACCACCTTCGAACAGACTGATTATAATTATTAGTGTTCAACAATCCAAAAATTGTATTATTAATATCCATCCATTTTATGAATATGAATACAGAATGTCCACTCAACTCTTCACTAAAATACTTACAAGATCCAAATTTCAATGGGCATCGTTGTACATCCATGGGAAAATCTTCCAAGTTCATTGGACAGCCGGCTTTGATAGTTAATCTGAAAAAGATTTAATATTTTTTAAATTGAGTTAACTTGAAATCTTTGGTACCCTTTTTCAGATTCAAATATAAGAGTACTCTAGATCATAATTCTCTAGATCATAACAAAGTATATGCATTTCATTACTTCGGACTTCCATTGTCTAATGTGATATAAATTGATTCGAAATCCGGGTGCTAACTGGACTTATTCCTCTGAGATCTGACTATTAATAGGTCATTCGAGTGATTTCACCTATCCCCTTTTCCTTCTCAGCGCTTCATTGGCAGGAACTGACCGATTGGCGGGAGTTGCGGGTTTTGAATAGATAGTTTCTAGCCTAAACAAACTAAGTTTGTAAGGTATGGGACCCCATCGACGATGCCCTTATCTTGTGGTGGTAAAGCTTGCATATATTTATGATCACGTAAGCCATACTGGCGGTAGCTCAACTACTGGTTGGACATACTGAGCCAGACGAGTAGAGACGGAAAAGTCAGGTGAAGAAGGCTACCACCATCTGCGGCACCGGGGGTTACAATGAGTTTGCGTTAACTCTTGCGTGTTGTATGAGGCAACTGAGATGAGGTCTGAATTCAGTGGTGTTATGCTACCCGTGCCGAATGGTGAATGGTACCCGGGACATATCAGATATCATCAATGGAGCTAATGAGATACCAGACGACGTCACAGAATATTTAGCCTCACATCCATGCAGGAAACCCAATTTGCCATACTCGTGGAAACTCGATGGTCCAAAACCATGGATAACTTTGATATTGCTCACATACAAAAAACCTTGGTCTACAATCATGAGACTCAATCTAAAAATTGAATATACTGCCGTTGAGTAACTTTTGTACCAGGGACAGCGGTCAAACTTTAGATGATTTGGACCTGAGGAAATCGTCATTCCTAATATTAGTCAGGAACCGCCATCAACCAGGGATGTGGACGAGCTAGTGAGAGCCTTTCGCACAGACAGTATTCATAATTGGCTGTGATGCCAATGCACACTTCCTAACCTGGAGGAGCAGTGAGACCAATGAAAGAGGTGAGGATACAGTTTATTATAAAAAATAAATAAGACATTTCAAACTTGGTCAATAAATCTACCTTTGGTAACACGAGACGTAGCAAAGTGATAGAATTAACATTATGTACTACATTCATAAGTAACCATGTTTAGAAATGAAAGTTGCTCGGATCATCACCAGATAAATTTTGAAATTGGAGGGAGCAATTATCTCAACGTACAACGAACATTATCTTACCGACAACCATAGATCAAAATGGAATGTTTCCTGATAGAATCAAGAGTTGGCACGGATGAGACAACACACTAGAAAAACCTTGAAAACGGCAAGGAAATCAGGTATCTGGGATCAACATAAAAAGACCGTGAGTGAATACAACAAAGCTCTAAAAGATACTCTATGGGGGATCTCAGGTCTCGATAAATAATCTCAAAACATAAACTGAGAAGTACACAAAAATAGTAGAAGAGACTACACGAGAGATTCTCTGTTCTGGACAAATTCAGAACTGAAGATACCTAAAAGAGAATCCACAGGGGAATTGTTGGTGGCGAAGAAAGTGGTAGATTTAGAGAAAATGTAATGGACCATAAACTCATTCCACCTTTATAAATTTATAAGTCGCCGAGACCAGATGGCATTTAGTCAACAACGCTGCAAAAAGGATCGGAACTTCTACTTGAGGAAAATGTTTAATCCTCATACCACTGGCTCTGGGTTATATATCAAAAACTTGAGGGACAGAGACAGCTAGTCATATCTCATGCAAATATGAAGCATTGAATTACAGGAAATAAACAGTTCATGAACAATCCAAATAATGCCCAGAAGAATGTGACAAACATCCAGCAAGGAACTAGTATAGGCACACAATTGTTGGAATAGGTGTCATAAAAAGAGAAAAAGTAAATGAGCTCATGAGGCGCTAGTGTTTTCCGAAGACTTGGGAGAAAAGACGTCTCTAAAGTAGTAGAAAAACAAAGGTATTGCAAAACTACATAGGTACGGTAATGAAACAGTTCTTCCATTTTGAATCTAACACCACCTCGAACTCCAATATCATTGAAAAAATAATAACATTGTGTTTCATCAAACAAGGTTTTTACTGGGATACGTCATGGAGAAATTAAAGCAATAGGAAGTTGTTTCTTATTTATAATAATTTTTCTGAATCTGATTTAGAATTTTTTTCGAGACGGAACTTATTTCATTTTCATGTTAGTCAGTCCTCTTCATTTTCATAAGCAACGAGTACGGAATATGTTAGATGCCACAAACCACCAATCATCTCTCCTAATGTCTCCTATAATTTCAGTTCTAATCATTGATTATTAGAGTATTTTATAATTCAAGAGTGATACACTCCACACACAACTTTGAAACAAATAAATATAGTTTAAAAAATATTAAAAAACACGCTTTTAAAAAACATCGAGCGAAAAAGTTAAAAATATTTTTTTAAATAAGTTTAAAACAATAACAAACGAACAATACAAGTATTATTGTGACAAAAGCGATGGGCTGGTATACAGAAATATGGCACAAAGCGCCCACGCTTTTTTCACATTAATAGCAGTATTTTTCGTTCGTTATTGTTCTAAGCTTATTTAAAAAATATTTTTAGCTTTTAAGTTCGATGTTCTTTGAAAGCGTGTTTTTAGTTTTTTTTTAACTATGTTTATTTTTCACTTTTAAGTCCGATTTATTGTCAAAAATATTTCTTTTAAGTTATTGTCACTAGTATTATAAATCTTTAACAGACGGCGCACAAATGTCAAATATCTCTCAAACAACATAATAAAGTTTGAGGTCTCAAATTCTATATTAATACTGAGATACGGTAAATCTCCAACAGAGGGCGGACAGTTGTACAATTTGTTTCGAAGTAAAGGGAAAATTTGCAGTAATAATTTCAAAAAACAATACAGTCTTGATGTTTTGATTTGAAGTTTCATTCAAAATATTAACGAACTCAAAATATTTTCTCACTGAATAATTTTATTTTTCAAATCAATCTTTTGATTTGATACTTATGCAGCACCTCAATTTCAATTTTTTGAAATATTTGAATAACTGAATTTTTTAGGTGTGCAATTTACGATAGAGTTTTCATTGTTGAAATCCATATTCTGGTTTGCTTTCAAATAATCGAATTAGATTTTAAAATGTATCTTCCGTATCGTTCAAAACTTTTTTCTGTACTGAATCACGGGTAAGTTTAAATATTTAAATATTTCATCTGTAGTACAAAATTTTGCTAACACTTATAATTCTTAAAATATTTTTTTTTATTTTGATTTTCTTTTGAACAACTTATCAAGTATGTTACGTACAGCGCCATCTGCCCGCGAATAGATCAAGCAATAATGCCGATAATTATTTCAATACAGATCCCGAGCTTGAGAGTTACAAACAAACATTCATACAGGTGAAGGTAATATAAAGCGTGCAATAACGAACTCTGTGAGATTTTGATCCAATAACTTGAACATAGTTCGATGTGATTGTTGTCTTTTGGGACGACAATGCTGTGTTGAATGTCCTCAATATTTTGATACTCTCTCTATTTTTCAGTGAACCCTATAAGAATGTATCCATAACACTCAAGTCTGGAGACTTTGCTGGCCACCTCACCAGTCCAGCAACGTCATATTAAAAGCAGATGTTGTTATAGTTCGCTAGAGGTAGATCATCCAAATAGTCTTCCAAAATTGACATTAAAAACTGGTGATAGGTTTCTCCATTCAGAATTCCGTCAAATAAATGAGAACCAAAAATTATATCTCTGTAAATTTCTGCCCACGCGTTAATACTAAATCGCACTTGAGGTTGAATTTCTCGGAACTGCCTAGGGTTGTTTATGCTCCAAATATATTCCTTATTTAGGTTGAATATCCTACAGAAAACAGAAAAATCAAGCCACCAAGTGATCATCTTCAAGAGGAAAATCAAACTGATCTTCCTCTCCATCTGGATGCAGTTTTTGAGATATGTGTATTTTGTAACATTTTAAACCGCTCTTTTTGAGATGTCTCCAAGCACTTGTATGACAAATATTCTTTTCGGAGGAAATTTGACGTGTACATTTCCCCGGGTTTATGTTTATCTGCAAATTATTAAATATTAACTGAAAAGGGCACAATGTCTAACTTACCAGATACATACCTCATTTATAAAATTTTCTTTTGTTTCCTGGTCCATTCTGTCTCCGTATTTTTTCCTCGGGTTTTCAAATGAACCAAACTCGGTGAGATTTTGATCCAAATCTTGAACATAGTTCGATGTGGCTGTTGTCTTCCGGGATACAAATTTGAATGCATTTTCGATGTTCTAAGACTGTTTCTAGCGTATTTGTAATAAATTTGTATCATATCTCTTTTTTTTCATTCGCGAAAGCCATTTTTCGCCAAAAATTCAATGACTTATACAATAATTCTATGTCATTGAGTTTATCAAATTGAAAGTCAAATTTAGAAACATCAAAGTCAAAACCTGTCATGATAAGGATTAATTTTTTCAATATCTCCAGTGATGATATGATACATCATTGAAAAGGTTAAATCCGATTCTATTCAAAATAAAAAAATCTAATGTAGCGCCAAAGAAAAAAGTTATGATGTGGCCGGAAGACGAAAACATTATGTAGAAAAAGATGCAATGTGGAAGTACAATTTCAAATTCTTTGAAAAATGAAGCCAGAGAAAAATAAAAATCATTTTCCGATATTACTGTTTTTTCCGGATATCTCCGTATATACTCGGAATTTCAGAACTTTCCCAACTGCATATTGTTAGTCAGGTAATAATGCGTAACTTTGCCCCAATGAGGATCGAATTTGAAACACCCTGTATGTGAGTAATAAAAAAAAATAAATGAAAAATTTGTTCATTCACTCTAACCGAATCAAAAATCCGTCGATTCGTGTCCTTGAACCTTTGGTTTCTAAGGAAATATTTTGTGCTTTATTTGATTTTGCTATTGTTTATTCGAGTACTTGAGGGATAAAATTATTTTTGGCAAATGCAACCGATTATCTCTGAACCCACTTCAGTATGATACACTTGTTAGATTTCAATATTTCAAGGGATATATAATGCATCATTCTCCTTGCCTGAGCAGTCAGAACCCAGCCAAGATGAAACTTCTTGTATCAGCAATCATCCTCTTGTCCGCTCAAGCTTTTGGAGGCTATGTATTCCGTAAGTGCTTATTGAATAGAAATTATTTTATATTTTAAACTTTTTCTTGTGAATTTTCTATTGGAAGTGTTTTAAGAACTGAATCCTTTTTTGTTTTGTACTTTTTTTTAACTAAACTTGTCTGAAGACTGTATCGTGGAGAAATTCATACGTATAAGTAAATAAATCTCGAAGTATCTCTTCCTCGAAATCGGTATGTCTGTGATCTACTCGAATAATTTCGACTTGGTCCATCTGCGACACTAACCTCTATGAGATATCTTGCATAAATGTCATAAATATTTATTTTCCCATATTACTATTCTTGCCTTGAACAATATCGAAGACTGCATTTTCCGTATGTAACTATTATTCTATAGATACTACAATTTTTAGGTGAATTATACCCGAACAGCAGAGAACAAAATATAGTAACAATAATTACTCAGGTAAACAAAATAACATCAACTTTCATAAACCAGTTTGATAATACCAAGCCCCCTGTTTGAGAATACTGTGTTCCAAAAATATGTCTTTATTCAAGGCAGAAATTATTGATCAATACAAAAGAAATCAGCAACAATCGTAAATATAGTTGGACTTCAGTCTTTATGCACCCACTGGGAACAATTGTTTTTCTCAATAGCAAACTCATAGGCCAGTTTACGTAGTTGTTGCTGAGTGACCCCATAAAATGTTTTTGCTAGTAGGACTACATGATCCTTTAACTCTTCCTCTTCTTCATTTGAAAATGTTGCATGTCGACCCATACGAGGATCATAATATGCTCCTCTTTTAAGTCTGTCTCGTATTGACGATTCTGGCAAGTCAAAAGTTCTTGCCACTTCTTTAACTTTTCTTCCAGAACGTACAACTTCCAGAGCAGCTTTCATCTGAGCTGGATCCCATAACGCCTTTTTTCTCTTGGGAGTAGGTTCAGTCATCTGTAGAAAAAATATATTAGCATGGTCTGATAATACCGCACCCTGGGCGCGCAATTATCAGACGTGATCATTTTGAATGCATGCAAAGATAATTAAGAAAATGGAAATGTGGAAAAGGCAATCAACATCACATAATTTTCCTAATATTATTAGCCGTCTAATCGCAGCACAATATGTTGCATTTAAATAAAAGGTTTAGTACCTACCTCGATTGAAAAAATTATAAAAGTTATAAGAATTTTCACGATAAACAATAAACACGTGCCGAGCTCCAGTGTTTGCAATGGAAATATTTGAACTACGGGGCGAAAGAAGACGTTCAAGCTAACGACTATTTGTGTGGTGTTGCCAAAAATTACTTTCTATCAATAATGTGGTGCGCGATATTATCGACGGCGCGCCATTATCCGACTCTCCCCTACTTACACCTTTTGAAAAATAACTTGAGTTTAGTTATTTCATGAAATTTATTGTGGTAGATTCGACAATTCGATTCTATTTCATTTCATTTCTTTTTCATTACTTTTATAACTAGTTCTAGAAAAAAGTTCTACGAGGGTCTCAATCTGCCTACTCTCAGGCCTGGTGGTAGATTGAGACCCTGATGTCAAGTCACAAAACCCTTACAACGTGTCCCTACCTGAGGAGTATGCAGATTGAGACCTCGGGGTAGTCATAACTTCGATTTTGAAGCCATTTTCAAGAAGATATCACTACACTGAGGTCTCAATATGTTTACTCTCAGGTAGTGACATGCTGTATGGGTTTTGTGACTTGATATTAAGTGACTCGTAGTAGTATTCAAAAAAACTTTTATTTTACTGAAAATTTCTACATGGTTTACGATTTTCCAGAATGTAAATCAAACAAATGATTCTGGAATGATGACAATTATGCTACTCTCTTATGCTGACCCCTATACAACTGATATGATAACTAAATTCCTTTGAAACATTTTCTATTTATTTTTTTCGGAATTATGTAGTAATATTACGTAATATTATGTAGTAGATATTTTATCATTTCAGATCAGTGTTTAGGTAATCCTATAACCAACGATTTGCAGTAGCAAATAAACCTTGGGATTCAATAAACTGGTTTTGCGAACAAAATAATTTCTATTAAAGAATCATCAACATCTCAACGGAGTCATATATGATTAGTTGATCTCATATATAAGTGTAATATTTTCAATTTTCTATTGAAATTTTGTAATATTTATTGCAGCTGATGATTTTAAAACTTGTGGAAGAGACGATAAAAACCTAGATGATTGCATTCTCAGTGCTATCAGAGACGCTTGGCCCAAGTTAGCAGAAGGTGAGTTTTTGGATTCATGAAGATTTACTCATATACAGTGCATTTTTAGAATGCCCTCTCCCTTTCATTTTGGGATAATAAGATTGATGCATGAATACTTTATTTATAAGTGAAATTGACAGATGAAACTTTCAAGATGGCGACTGGGCCCCATCTGAGAAAAACATTAAATGGAAAGGGGATTCTTGTGACACATAATTTTGAAGTTCCTGACAAATACTTTACAAACCTAGAAAATGAAGTCAATATCTTCCTCTACTAAAAATAGCGAAACATTTAATAACTTTCTGAAGTCAAACACATTAATACTAATATTTCTAGAAATATTCCTTTTTATTTGCCATATGGCAATTCCAACTACCAGATAAGGTTTGTTAAGGTATTTTTTGTTTATAAAAATGTCAAAAAATGTCAGTACAACAATGAACACCATTGTTCAGTTAGAATATTCTCATCTAGTTTTCGGTTTTACTGGTAGAAAGGTACCACGTCAACAATCTCTAAAATGGTCAATTCTCGTCCATTGAAAAAAAAAATGAAGCGATTTTTATTTACGGTGCGACGCGTAACTTTTACGAGACTGAAAGGATTTTCAATGAACTTTTTTCGTATCGTCCTATCTGTAGAAAATATTTGAGGGAACTTGTATCCAAATTCACAACTACCGGTAGTCGATAGTCATTTTAATTTCGACCAGGTCGGAGCCTTGCTCCCTTCCCCCTTAAACTGTTTTTCGTCAGAGGGACGAATGGGTCATGACTGATCTAGGATGGTGGCATGGAAGTCCTCAGACATCCATACCGCCTTTCGCGATCTCACCCCTGCCTGGCTGAGGTGAGATAGATGAAGATATTATTCACTTGCTAACGGAGGACATAGGGGCCGAATGAGGCCCCAGAGTGTCGGGGCCTTCTATATCGAGAGAGGTCGTCTACAGCGTAATCTATTGCTTCTCTGTCTGAAAACTACCGGTAGTGTACACAACAAAAATTCCCCATGTCATCCGTCCATGTTTGTGAGGTGCCTTCTTCTGCTGTGTGGAGACTTTTGAAGAGGAATAGGTGTCATCCATAGAAAATTGAAATGGTACACCAATTAACTGAAGATAAACCTGTTCGAAGAACAGAATTCTGCGAAATCATGACGAAAACCTACCTATCCTACCTATCTCCACAATATTTGTGTTAGTGACGAATATACATTCTTTTAACGGAAATGTTCACAGACAAAATTTCCGTTATTAGAGTGACACCAACCCTCACGTTTTCCGGGAAACACATACCCAATATCTAAAAAAATCAATGTTTGGGCAGGAATATTGGGAGACCATATCTTAGGACCTCTATTTATTGATCAAAATTCAACATCACTGAAATCGTCGAATCGAATTCCCAATGAATTCGATATGGATATTGTATTCTAACAAAATGAGGCACCAACATCGTACTCCAGACAAGTAAGAAACTATTTGGATACTACTTTTCCCGGTCGTTGGATTAGCAGTCGTGGTCCTACAGAAGGACCAGCCCGCTCTGCAGATTTGACACCTTTGAACTTTTTTATGGGACTATTTGAAGCAAAAGGTGTACAAAACTGAACCTGCTTCAATATTGGACATAAGAGAGAGAATAATGAATATTTGTAGAGAAATTGAAGTTATTGTGTTCGAAAATGTTTGGCGTGAAATATCGTATGGGGTACACTTATGTCAAGAAGTTCAAGGCAACCATTTCGAGCATCTTCCAAAACGACCTCAAGCGTATTACCTCATATTATATAGTTGAATATCAATGTATTCAGGCAATTATTAAAAGTTTCGCCATTTTGTAGTAGTTGAAGATATTGACATTATATTCTAGGGTTGTGAAGCTTTGTCAGGAGCTTCAAAAAAGTGTGTCACAAGACCTCCCCTTTTTATTTGATTTTTTTCCTAGATGGCGCCCAGTCGCCATCTTGAAAGTTTCATCTGTCAATTCCACTTCAGTATAAAGTAAATTATGCTTCGATTTCATTATCCCAAATTTCAACTTTTTGAGTTGACCCGTTCAAACACTAAAAGTGGAGGGGACATTTAAACAAATGCACTGTTACATGTCATTATCTTATTTAATTTTTCCAATATTTTGGAAAACTACAATTCTGCAACTTCACATTTTCAGGTATTTCATCCCCAATCAATATCAAAACGGAGCCTGTGTTTTCCCCCTACTGCGAATACCACCCCAAAAACGATGTTTTCAATTTTGATGAATACTTCTGGAATTTATCGCACACAGGATTCGACAATTCCCAAATACTGGATGCTAAGTAAGTCAAATATATTCACAAAAACCTAATCAAAAGTTAAGGCCACCATGGTCACTAACACAATAACTCCACACAATAACTCCAAGCTTTCGAGACTTTATCAGACTTTCAGCAACCCGATAGGTGTACATATAAAAACATTCAAATAAGTGTGATTGGTATTTACGAAAAGTGAGGTTATATATAAAAAGGCGCTAAAAACATTTGATTTATGAAACCCCTTATTGATTTGACTTGTTGAAAATAGATGGACTGCTATCAATTCTCATGTCTAAGATATTAAAATATGATAATATAATGGATTAATGCTGGCAGAATATGTAAATTGAAATAATTGAAGGATGTCACAGAAAAAATACCTGTACCAACTGAATTTTGAAGAGTGTGATCAGCAGAACGAAAGTGTACTCTTATAACACAATGACATGACAGTTGTCATGTCATTCTGTTACAAAGGTGTGTTAGTTTGTAGATGATAAAACTATGGAACACAAAAGGAACTATTATGGTGCAAGTGTGATCAGACATCTGCTGTTCTGTAAGTGAACTCAAAATATCAAATATGTTAATCGAATGACAAAATCCTCAGTAGTCTTGAGGAAATAAGTGAAGAAAAAATATTTAATCGAAGTAAAACCCTGCCATAGAGAGGTTGGAAGTTTGTTGAGACAATGTCAAATGTCTCAACATGAATTTATATTAAAGAAAAACCAGTATTATTGTTAGTTTGAAAATTTTTATCAATGTCTAAAAAAAAGGCATAGATTTCACTGAGGTGATCAATGTCTGATCTTTTATTAAGGCAATTATTGGATTGTAATATGAAAGAAATTTCCAAAAACAATCTTTTAGATGTATTTCTTTCAGCTAATAACATTTTTGTTGAATTATAGTCCATGTTTTCACCT
>WOGN01003404.1:0-15315 GCA_015342105.1 Leptinotarsa texana
AGTTCATGTTTCGTAAAAAAAATATCGAAATTAATTTATATATTCTAAACGGTAATAGATATGTATAGGGAAATAGTATATAAATTTGTTGACAAAGTGATAATGAATCATAATATGATATTATATACGGGGTGTTCCATTTTAAAAATCAAAGAAGCCGCTACTTTATAGTAGAAGCGACAATGCCGCTTCGTCTGAAATATTTCAGGCATGTAGTTCATATTGACTTATGCATACTGTGGAATGTTCAGGTTGATCCGTTGAATAGTTTGCCAGAAACGGCTAATTAACGCTCATCATGAAAAGCCCTGTATACCTTATTAAATTGATATTTTAATTACTGGATTTACCTGACTATTACATAAGGACACATTGTAAAATCAATTTGAGACTAGTAGATAAGGCAATATTGTTACTCAGGTACCTAGAAGAGGTTTCTATGGAATATTTAAAGATAACACTCTACGTATTTTTAGTTTGATCTAACTCTTGAAGATGATCACTTGGTGATCGAAACATGTATCGAGGTGTTAAAATAACGGTTTGGTGTCGGGATAAAACTTCAGTAATATTCATTATACTTTATAATAATACATAATAATAATAATACCTTTTCAGAATTATCTGAGTATAAAAATGAATACCAATATATCTCCTCATTATACAAACTTTCTGAAATTCTTAAACATCACAGGCAACCTTGACAACCAGGAATAGCGAATAAGAATTGGAAAATTATTTCTTCATTGGGGTGTTCAATTGTCTCATCCCGCATGATTCCACCCAGAGAGATATATAATTCAGATATACTCGGCATAATACAGCTGCCAAAGCTTCGATATTCAACTTAACATACCTCAAACTACACTTTTAAGTAGTCTTTCATTTGGAGACGGCGTCCTTATGGAATAGGAGCCCAGACGCAATTTATCCAAATAAATTCTTAGCTACAGCTACTCAAATTTCACACTGATTGCTGATTTCGCACAAGCACCGCTTTCAGGGAATTTTGAGAAATTTTGTGCATCTTCATCTTCATCATCTGTGCATCTTCACAAAAAATTATGACTTACCTGCAGTGGCAGCTGCTGCTTCTGTACCACTCTCAGTAACATTAATGTACGCTTTCTGAACTATGGTGTCAACACGCAACATTTCCCCTTTGGAGATACCTGACAGGTTTGCTGTACTTTCGAAAAGGTCATGAACACCCAACTGAAAATTGATCACTTTGGTCATATATAATCAGACAATAGGGAGGTAGGCAAAATGAATCATGATTTTCATTCTGAAAAATTTTTAATTGAATAGTGTTTGATGAAGACTAGAGCAACTATTTTTGTGAAAACAAAAATTTAGTTTTCTACTTTTCCATTTCCATACAAAAAATGTAGGAATCTTTCAGAGAACGTATGAAAGCAATTATTTTGAAAATTACCTGTTTACTAATATGTGTAGGTCATGCGGAACAGTCGCTTTCAGAGACAAAATGGAAGAAAAAACCTTCTAGAAACACCAACGTTCATCTTAGCATTAGATAACATGAAATAAAGAATACCCCCGAAACCACTACTCCGTTATGAATATTGAATCATACATTGTACTAAAAACACTTTCACTATTCACTTTGTATAAATATTTGTTATGGTATCGAATCAGATAGCATTCACAGGATTGCTACACAATATTGTATTGTTATATAAAATGACTTGAAATCCCCGAAAGAACTAAAAAAGAAGAAATAAAAATGAATAGCTGTAAATAACAATTATATTAAGAAAAAAACCCGAAATGAAATAATAGTGAAATGAAATACAAATGAAAATAGAAAAATTGAACAAGTAACAAGTTAAGAGATTCCAAGCCAAGTTACTTCAGGACATTTCGATTGTTGGTATCCACAATCGCCTTCGGGTGATTACTGAACTTATTCATCCGAGAGATGACTATTTATTGGTCATTCGAGTACTTTCACTTTCTCCGCTTTCCTTTTTCCGCTTCTCTGGTTCAGTGGGAGATGACTGGCGGGAGTTGGCCATTTTTCGCTAGATGATGGATTTTTATATGTTGGATATCTCTACGCTAGCTTAGCTGAATACGTTGTTGGATAACATGTATGCGGCTTCTTTGAATTTTCTCCTAAACCAATGTTTCTCTCTGTGAATGATCTCAGCTTGGGACCACTCGATGTTATGTTGATGGCTCCAAACATCCTCTGCTATTCATAATTTGCTGGTTTCTCCTCGCTGTGTGTGTTTGTTGTACTCGGCAATGCGAATATTCAATGGCATCTTAGTTTCACCGATATAGGATTTTTCGCACTCACAGGGTATCCGGTAAATGCCATTCTTGGAATCGCAGTTTGCGTTTGGTGGCCTGCTTTTCGTGAGGCTGCTACGGATAGTGTTTCCGGATCTGAAGCAGGGTCTGATGTTGTATTTGAAATCAATTCTTCCTATCCTTTCCGATAGTCCTCTGATGTAGGGAAGTGCAAGCACTAGTTGTGTCGGCTCCTCTTCCTTGCAAGGATCCCGCTGTCTTTCAGCCAAAGTCTGTTCTATCATCGCTTCGAAGTAGCCATAATTTTTGATAATGTCTAGTCCCTTTTCGAGACCTTCCTTCGTATTACAGAGCCCGAAAGCACGGTGTAATAGAGTCTTGATGATTCCACTTTCATGAAACACTGTCTTCTCAATGGCGGATATTCGATGTTTCGCAATAAGATACTCACCTTATTGCCTCTTCAGCACCAACCTGAATAACATTGAAATAGGAAGCACTCAATTCTTTCGTGAATTGTGTGCTTCATCAGTTCTTCAATTAATGAATGAATTGAGTGCTTAATTTTGTAATATTATCCAGATTGGTACTGAAGAGGCAATGAGGTAAGTGTCTTATTCCGAAACATCGATATCCGCCATTGATATGACAGCCATGGAAGTTAAGTTCAACCTCTTTCATATACTTTATTGTACAGCAATCCTGTGAATGATATCTGATTCATTTCAATAACGAATATCTGCAGTAGAAACTGAATAGGAAAAACTATTTTTTTGTATAATTCAGTGTTCATATGAGGGTAGTTGTTTCAAAAGTATTATTTCTTTCGTGTAATCCAATGATTATATGAAAGTAGTTGTTTCGAGAGGACTTTATTTTCTTCCAGTTTGTGTCTGAGAGTTATTTCTTTGCATTATCTACGCATTTTTTCAAAGAGTTCACTTTCAAAGATTCCCACATTATTTGTATGAAGATGGAGACGTAGAATGCCAAAACTTTTTTTCCCAAAAATCAATCTGTTCTGAAAATATACCCCTTTCAATTCAAAGCAAATATTTATGACAGAATGGTAGCGACACCAGATTCCTTATTGAATCTGATGTGGAATGTTATAGGAAATCGAACTCAAGTGGGAAAAAATATCAGTGAAAAAAACTAATCAGACATATTCCAAGAAATTTACAGAAAAACGGAAAAGAAGTTTGCAAAGACAGTATCACTGACATACTAGTCATAGTGTTCATCTAATGAATTTCGGATAGAATTGACATTGATCCATGTCAATTTGGGTATGAAAAGGTCGATAAACAACATCCTTACTAATCCTACTAATATTATATCCCTACTAATATTATTAATGCGAATGTAAGTTTGTTTGTTATTTGTTATTTAAAAAAAAATATGTAAGATAAAAAAATTATTTGCAAAAAAATCTCAAAATCTAGTTACTTTAACGTCATATAGCATTCCAGTAATGAAGTTTCAACCTTTAGTACCTTAACACTGTCGCACTGTATTATTCACAGTCACGATAATATCCAATCCAATCCAATCCATCCAATTGACTTTAGTTTCAGCTGTTTGGAATTTTTCTATATCTATTGTTATTTTCTTCTGTCATTTTTAGGTTAGGTTAAGTTAGGTTAGGTTAGGTTAGGTCAGAAGCTGAGCTGAGAAAATAACAGTGTTGATAACAGTGATAACAGTGCTGTGAGACCAGCTGAAACGCCGCTTCAGGTTAGGTTAGGTTAGGTTAGGTTGGGAAAAACTCATAACATAGTCTACAAAAATATCCTGAATCAATACTCTTCATTTTTTCTTTTTGAATTGTAATAAATGAAAATTATTTATGTTTGTTACAGTGAAATATATTTTAACATTTGTTATTGCAATAAAGCATATTTTGAATTTTCGAAACTTCATCGTATGTAACAATTTTTAAAAAATTATAATCCCAGCCAAGCATTATTTAATGACGCGGGTAAAAACTAGTAAATTATATATTCAAGGGAGTTTTTTAGATCAGATCCTGCTGGAAATTAATAATCTGGTGAAAAATCAGTTTGCATTTAGGGTCATAAAATTACTCCATCTAGGATGTAAAAAAATGAAACATTAATGAATAGTCATTATTCTTATAATTCTTCGACAAAAAAATATCAATAAAATCAAATAACTTTCAAGTTCTTTATATAGGCTCCTCCAGTATCAAATACTAGTGAGTGAATTTTAAAAAAGAATATCCAAAATGAAAATATTTCAAAAGTGTTTCATGTGGATTTCTAATCAGAATAAAAAAATATATTCAAACGAATGAAAACATTTAAACGCTATAATTACCTCAATTAGCAACTTTTTGAAATCAATACTTGTAGTGATTGTGAATTTAGGTAAAGCAATATCCACCTTTTCCGAAATCAACTCCTGTTGCCTCAGATAATCTTTCGGATTCTTTTCAATTTCTGCTAAACCATCTGTTGCATCTGGCAAAATGAATGTCATTGTGATGTTGCTATCGCGATAACTCATTTCCAAAAATTTTGCTCTGAGCACCACTGAGTGCAAAAATTTGGATTGCGTGCCAGAGGAGCTTGAGTGCATCATATCAACTATTTTACTTGAATTCGATGTAATATGGAATGTTTCTTTACGTGTGTTCCTCGAACTGAACGGATGGGTCCATTTGGCACTGAGGTAGAGCGCATTCACCAATACTATTCTAGTGCTCGAAGAAATTGATTTAGGATCGATCAAATTTTGTATTCGATTATTGGTAGACTCTGCAACCCAGTTGTTTATTAAATGTGTAGCATATTGACTATTAGAAAAATCAACATTCACAACATCTGATTTGTAGACATCTTCTGCTAACTTTTTAAAAGATGTTTCGATTTTGAAACGTTCTCCAATGAAAATTCTGTTTGCTGATAATAATGTCAGTGATTCCGAAGAAACATTCAGTCGCAATTGACTAACAGCGGCTTCTGTTATTTTTTTTCCAGGAAGGTATAAAGCTCTGACCAGTTCTTGTTTAGTTTTTCCTTTTGTCCCTTCTGATGTCAACCCTAATATTATTTCGGCCGAGAGAGGGCTAGCTACTAGGTTGTCAATGGATTTTATCAACACCTGCAATGAGAAAAGTCCTAAAAGTAAAGAACGGAATGTATTGAGCTTTCGTTGAATCACCGAATCATTATCATTATTTCAAAAACTCTATATGTTTTAAAGTTACTAGTATTGCGTGCCAATTGTTTGAAATGGTGTGAAATTGAATAGTATAGAAAATTCAATAATGTGATATTCATTTTTGGGAAAGCAGGTTTTGACTTTCTACTCCCCCATCTTTATATTCATTGTTCTGGAACGTTCTACAATGACCTGGAAAGTTAAAGTTATTAGTTGAGAGTGGTAGTGGGCCCGACTCACGACCGGAAGGTCGTGAGTTCGATCCTAACCTCGATCAGATACCAAACACCCAAAAAATTAGTATGAACACACTTTCCTTTTAGTGGATTTTATTGTAGATGATTATTATTAGTTATAAACTGCGGTACCCGCCTTTGCTCAGGGAGTTGATGTGAGAGCGTGTAATAATTGAAATGAAAGAATACCTCTAAACTATTTGATTGAACACACTGAGACTCAATAAAAATAAAGTCTGATCACTACTAAAGACAAATAAATATTGATAAATATGAAATTTATAACTAAGTTACCATGGTTCCTCCATTATTCATTAATTATATTCTCTAATAAATCCCATTGTTTTCAGGTAGATGATTGATATATTTGGAAATAGTGATATAAAATGAATTAAAATCTTTCCCGTTTACTTTCTATGGAGAAAGTACTGAGCTATAGAAACGAAAAATTCTCGTGGATTAGTGCAACACTTTTTCAGCAACTACTGTGCTGTATTTTTTCATAATCAAATGGTGAAAATACTTTACCTTGTAAATGTCACCGGAGAACTCGTGATTTCCCAGAGAAAATTCTTGAAGAGCCGGATGTATTGTCAATGATCTCGCTTTGGATGTGAACAAAAAGACAAAAAGATAAAACCATATCATTTTATCAATTTTTTGTAAGAACGACAATGTCAATGTCATTCGCACCTGAGAATATATCATATATCTATTTCATAGTAACAGCTACATCACTTTAAATATTTTCTTTCAAACAGATAAAAAGTTCATTTTGAAAAATTAACATATTTATTACCATAAACGTATTATTGCTAAGCTCAGTGAAACCCATATAATCTACCTAGATTACACAGTTGGCTTTATCAGAACTGATTGGGTACTATCCGAATATTTTGAATAAAAAATATGGAATAAAAATCGAAAAAAAATCATGTCTACATCATGTTACGTACGTCACCACTCCTTATTATATATTTACTCGTATATTATACATACGTTTCGAAATGGACATTATCTGAAAAATATATGATCTCAAACATTGCTAACAGATAAATGCACAAAACTCTGGCCTTATGGTCACCGGGAAAGGCATATACTCAAACTACAAGATTGTCCACAGCATGAAATTTTATATAGTCAAATTAAATAAGAAATATGACTTGGTGAGTTATTGACAAGTAATATTTCTAATTTCTTCAAATGTTGGTTTCCAAAATGGATTTTGATTATAGTAATATTTGCTCAATTTATATTACTATAATGAAAAAATTACCATTGTTTTTACTCACAGAACATGATCTCATATAAGATGTATAAGGCATAATAATAATGTACATATAATATTCCAGAACAAATTTCTGTATGTCAGTCATAAATACTTAATATATAAACGGTTTTATTGAACTTTTTGCGGACTTCGAAATTTCGAAATATAAATTCTACATCGTTGTGTATGAGTTTGAACAACGTATGTTGAGTAAATATTATTATTATTAATGTTGCATCTCGAAGTCACGTTTCGACATGGAAAGGCTTCACACCAACGTTCCTGTCGAAGAAGTACTTCAAATCATACAGAGGAAGCCATCCGAAGACTGAAACCTGTAAGATAGGACGAACTTACCTATAGAATTAATCATGGAATTAATAGGATGCTGTGAACGAAACTGCTATTTTCTACTGTATAAAGAATTCTTTACGTAAGATGAGGGAATGCCAATGGGATCGCTAATTCCACTAGTTATAGTCAACAAATATATGGAGTAGTTTCAAACTCTGGCCATTGAAGAAGCCCAAAAGAAGCCCCGAGTGTGGTTGAGATACGTTGACGAAACCTTCATAATATGGAACCCTGGGAATACAGAACTAGACACCTTCCCGAAATACATCAATAGCGTAAGATCTTCCATCACTTTCACAATGGAGAAGGGAGTCCTAAACGAATTACCATTCTTAGACGTATTGGTGAAAAGGTGAAAATATCTGTATACCGAACCACGAACCAGTATCTGAACCACAAATCCACCCACCATCAATCGGCTAAAAAAGGCATCATCAAGGCTCTAGTTGATCGTGGGAAGGTAAGTCTGGAGAAGAAACGGAACGGTTACTCCAAAGTGATGGTGGAACAAACTTTGACTAAAAGACAACAAGAGCCCCGCAAGGAGAAGAAGCCGTCACAACCAGTACTTGCACTTTACTACATTAGAGGATTGTCGAATCGGTTAAGAAGAATTGGGTTCAAGTACAACATCAGAACCTCTTCTGTAGCAGCCTCACGAAAACCAGGCCACCAAACGTAGACTGCGATTCCAAGAATTGAATTTACCGGATTCCCTGCAAGTGTGGTAAATCCTATATCGGTGAAACTAAGAGACCATTGAGAGGCCACATTGTCGAGCACAAGAAACACACACGAGGAGAAACCAGCAAATCGGAAATAACAGAGCGTGTTCAACATAACATAGAGGGGTCCCATCTGAGATCATTCATAGGAAGAAATACTGGTTTAGGAGGAATTTCAAAGAAGCCACATATACGTTGTTCAACAACAAATTCAGTCAAACTAGTGGAAACCCATAATTAGGCGGAAAACGGCCACCTTCGCCAAGCACCCATTAAACCGGTGAAGCGGGAGGAGGAAGAGGGGATAAGTGAAAGCACTAGAATGACCTATAAATAGTCATTTTTCAGAGAAATGAGTCCAGTCATCACCCGAAGATGATTGCGGATAGTAACAAATGACACGTTGTTGAAGTAACTTGGTTTGACATATTTAAATTTTATGTCTTTTCAATTGTTCAATCTGCAGTTGCTGCTTGTATTTAATTTTATTGTAATTTTATTTCAGAGGTTTTTCGCTTAATATAATTGTTATTTTCAAGTATTCATTTTGATTTTATTTCTCGATTTCATATCATGTTATATCATATTAGATGAAAGTCAGAACTGATGAAAAATTTACCATGAACCATTGTCAACCACCTTCAAACCGAAGATAAGAGTGCATTTCATGAAGCTCAAATAATTAAGGGCTTGTATGACGATTGAACAATCTGTTTTGGAATTTTTTCTTTCATCCACAAATTAAATATCTTCAACAAAGTTATCGATTCTCTGAGACATTTTCTTGGCCGTCCACCAAATGATAACCCTTTCTGAGTAAACCTCCTGATTCTGGATGATGAAATTTTTGAACGATTTACACCAAAACAGTGATTTATATTTCTTTAAAATTATCTGCATCGTTAAAAATGATAATAAGTAATGGAAAATACTGTTATCAAAAAGTAATATTGAAGATATCCAAAATATATTCGTGAACATAAAAAAATAGTCATGTACAGATTTTTTATTCATTAGAAAATTTATATAAATATGTTTTTCAAATTTGAGAAATTTAAAAAGTTCACTTGAAAAATAATGTTTTCATTAATTTATTTTAGAGTTTCATTAAACGTGTATATCACTTCTTTGATTGACGACTTGTTTATTTTGTGGAAATTCATGTTCACTGTATTTTCCATGATATTTCTTTATTGTTGACTAGTTTCGGCTATTACACCATTTTCAAAATTTTTAATGGAATTTTTAAAATGGTGTAATAGCCGAAACTAGTCAACAATAAAGAAATATCGTGGAAAATAGACAAAAGTGTGTTTTTGTTGTGTATCTTTAGTAAACGTGTATGTTTTTCAAAGGACTCATAGTGTATATCTTGCTTTCATTGAAATATTTAGTAACAATCGTCAATGTGCAACCACTTCAGGAGACTGAAGTCATCTCTTATTGTAAGTACATATTATCGTATTGAAAACTAAATGATTTCTGTTTTATAACAGTGAACAGGTAGGAAAGGGATCAAAATAATAAAAATGGAAATTACTTTCAAATATGTTAATATTTGGTGCACAATTTTATTTCGCCAATATTGGTAACAACTCATTCAGTTGGTGAATTTTCCGACGAAAAGAATCAAGCCGGACTCATTATCCCTAATGTAGTACAGGAATGGATGATCCGCTTTGAATACAGTTGCTGGAGGTTCCGTTATAGCAGTGATTGATGCACCAACTGAAAAGAGGTCAATATATAGTCAAAGTTATCAAAAATGTAGATGAGAAATGGAAATGAGAAGAACCATTTTATACAGTGATTGATATATTGTTTTGTTTTCTGTGAAAGGCAAATGAATATAACTGACTTTTATTCAGATATTATTGGTAATACTATATCATTATTTCAAATTAAACGCCATTATTCCAACCTATCAATATCTTCCACTGCTGGCATCTTCAGAAAAGAGTGTAGTAGTTCAGGTGTTTGAGAACAGTGTTTGTTTTGAATTTATTTTACGCTAGATCTTCCAATTCTAATTTTCTGTAGTCCAATGTGTTACACAATTCACCAGTACTTTATTGATTATAGCCAATGGAAACTTACTTTTGAGTTTTAGAGAAATAGGTGTCTGAAACATAGTTTTAAAAACTATGAAATTTTTATTCAAAACGCATCTTTATACATTCGCCTATATTAACATTACTATTTTCATTTATTTCAAGTCAACTGACACATGAAATTCTAGATAAATATCATGGATATTTTCAATATCAACTACATTGACGATAGCAGACATGGAATTAATTAGAAATGCCATAGCGTAGACTCACACTGCAGAGAAATAATTCTTAGTTTGCAAGTAGCTCACTATAAAAAGCTCCTGAATCGACACAAATAGCAATGAATATAATCATATTTTATTAAATAAATATTTTCCGTGGAGCATCTATGTGTTTTGATGTTCTTTTCTAACCATCCGTAGTCAGTGTGGAGTAACTTTTCATAGTGATCTTTCCAGTTTGTCCTTTATTTTACCCGACAAACAATCAGACCATATTTCCAGACCGTGCCCTGTGAAACTATTAGGACTCATTTAACCAGTTATTATAACTAGCGATTTTAGCCAGTTTCAACTGCATTATCTCTAAATTCATTATGATTAGATTTGGTAATTTAACATCATTCTCAATTTTGATAAATTCTCCAAAAAATATCTCGACATGATTTTCCAAAAACTTGTGGATAAAGTACTGGGCATTCGGAGTTTTCACTACATTCTTGTATTACAAGTAGGTACACAGGTAAATTTGTGTTTGATATTGCGTAGTGCCTGTATGTACACTTCAATGCTTATTTATTTATTTATTCAATATGTTGTATCCAAACATATCAATCAGGTCTAATTACATGGGTAAACTATATACAATATTCAATGTAACATAACATAATGATATCAATATTATCATAACATGCATTAAATACAGTTTCAGCTTATATACAGGGTGTTTCAAATTCGATCCTCACCATTGAGACCTCGGAAACTATGACAGATACGAAGATGGTTAAATTGGGGCAAAGGTGTGCATTCACCTCACTAACAATATGCCGTTGAGAGAGTTCTGGAATTCCGAATATATTCAGAGATATCCGGAAAAAATAGATATTTCGGAAACTGGACTTTAATTTTTCTGGCTTTATTTTTCGAAGGATTCGAAAATACATTGCACTTCCACATTGCCACTTTTTACCTGCTACATAATGGTGTTTTCAGATTTTCTATCCGACGTTTTGTCTTCCGGCCACCATCGTCAACTTTATTTTTACTTATGAGCGCTACATTGGATTCTTTCTGTTTTGAATAGACCCAGATTTTCCCTTTTCAATAATGTATCATAAGTTATCATCATTTCGTAATAATTTTTATTGAAAAGTATACATAACTCAGCTCATACATACCTCATTTATCAAATTATTTTTAGTTTCCTGGTCCATTCTGTCTCCGTATTTTTCCTCAGCTTTTCAAATGAACCAAACTCGGTGAGATTTTGATCCAATAAATTGAACATAGTTCGATATGGTTGTCGTCGTTTAAATTAATTTCCGATGTCCTAACAATGTTTCTATCGTATTTGTATATTTGTAATAAATTTGTATTATATCTCTTTTTTCTTCATTTGTGAAAGCCATTTTTGCCAAAAATACAATGACTTATACAATAACAAGTGTAACAAATTGAAAGTCAAATTTAGAAATATCAAAGTCAAAACATATTATGATAAGAATTCATTTTTTTCAATATCTCCGATTTTTCGAAAAAGAATGATAACTTATGATACATCATTGAGAAGGTGAAATTTGGTTCTATTCAAAACAGAAAGAATCCAATGTAGCGCCTATAAGAATAAATAAAGATGATGATAATAAAGCACTTCTCTAAAGTGAAGTAGAGTTTATTTGTACAGCTCCATTCATGCAATAACATACAATCTCTAATTTGTATCAGTTTGAATATCTTATCACTGCAAAAAGTGAACATTTCGAAAACTTTAAGACAGACACAGATCATTAATAAATATAACAAATAAAAGAGGTCCTAGATTAGAACCTTGTGGCAGTCCTGAACTAGCAAGAAATTCACCATCATATCTCACTGTGAGAAATCTATTTTACAAATAACTTTTAATCAATTCCAATAAATGTCTCTTTAATGCATATTCAATCAATTTTTGTAATAGAGTATCATAATCTACCTTGTCCAACGCTTTACGAAATTCGGTAAAAATCGTATAAAGTTGTATTTTATATTTTAATGTGTCATGGGCAGTTCAACTGAAAATAAACGAATTACTATTTATCGATTTATTTGCTACGAAACCGCGCTGTTGAGGCATTAAAAATTCCTCCAGATGGTAATAATGTTTTATATAAACGATTTGTTCGAAAAATGTATGTTTGCTTAGAATCAAGAAATGATCAATTCCAAAAAAAATTCCATTTTCTTTCCGCATATCAGAAAGCTTCCATATGGTAGTAGATTTCCAAAGTATCATCACACCTTCTGATCACACCTTATTATGAAATGCATGTTGACTGGATAGTTTTCCAAAAGCTTAAAATGAGAAATATATTTGTGCTATTATGACCGCAATTCACGAACTGAAAGTTTTAATTTCTATTGTAATTTTATTAAAATATCCAGTTACAATCGTCATCGAGCAGCCACTTTGGAAGACTGAAGACATCTCTTTTTGTAAGTATTAAAAGTTTGATACATTGAAAGGAAATGAAATGGTTTATCTTTCATAACCGTGGACAGTTTTAAAAGTGATTAACATAGAATGAATTAAAATTAATTTCAAACATTTTGATATTCGGTGTAGATTTTTATTTCGTCAATATTGGTAACAATTCATTCAGTTGGTGAATTTTCCAACGAAAAGAATCAAGCCGGACTCATTGTCCCTAATGTAGTACAGGAATGGATGATCGGCTTTAAATACAATTGCTGGAGGTTCCGTTACTTGAATAGCGGTGGCTGATACACCAGCTGAAAAAAATATCAGTATGTAGTCAATGTTTTCGAAAATGTAGATGAAAAATGGGAATGAGAAGAAAAATTTCATGTAAATTTCTTGATAATTAGTGGTAACAAATGACTGATATATTGTTTTGTTTTCTGTAAAAATCAAATAAATATAACTGAATTTTATTTAGATAGTTTTGGTAATACTAAATAATTATATTGAATCAAACTCCTTTCATAGAGTGATGCACTGTTCGGAACCTTCAGTGTAGTAATGAATGTAACTGGAGTAATATTCATTACTACAGTAATATTTTTTCAAAGTAATTCAATGTTAAAAAAACACTGTTCCGAAACATCAAAACTGTAACACTTTTCTTGACGTGCGTCTTCAGAAAAGAGTGTAGCAGTTCTGGTTTTCAAAATAGTGTTTGTTTTGGATTTGTTCCACATCAGAGGTTCCAATTCAACTTTTCTGTAGTCCAATGTGTTCAGTTCACAGATTAGTATATAAAATTCAACAGTAATTTATTGAATAAAGCCAATGAAAACTTACTTTTGAGTTGAAAATTATGATATTTCTATGCAAATTGGATCGTCATACATTTGCCCGCATTAACAATACTCTATTTATATTTTTCAAATCAACTGATACATATGAAATTCTAGATAAATATCATGCATATTTTCAGTATCAACTACAATAACGATAGCAGTCACGGAATTGACAAGAAATACCATATCGTAGACTCACACTGCACAGAAATAATTTTTAGTAGCTACGTATGATAAGTCTCCTGAAGCGATACAAATGGAAAACATTTTCTGTGAAGCATCAATAATTCATGATATGTTCTTTAACCATCCGAACTCTATGTAGAGCAACTGTTCTCTATCAGATATAAATGAGCGTAGCTAGAGTTAGGAATTAGTCTAAGTGCATCTCCTGAAGATGCCAACTTAGTTGGTGAAACATAAGTCGAGAGGGATGTTCCAGTCCTAGTGTTTGTGAATAGTGCTTGTTTTGGATACTGGAAGAAGTAATAATGAATAAAATGGCTAAATCTAATCTTCTCTAATATTACTGCCTATTTGAGTATGGAGAAGATTGAGAGAAGAGTGAAATGAAAGTAGAGTAGGATGAAAGAAATAAAAAAGAAGTATATTTAGTAGGATTGAAAGGCAGTTGAATCACATTCGGGAAATGAATTGGTGGATATGTTGAATTCCTAAGCTGAATCCAGTATGAAACGACAATGTAATGAGTACCTGGTTTTTAAAATCAATTCAAAAATCCTGTGGACATGAAAATTTTTCAATATCACTCATTATATAACACATCCTCACCTGCTGTCGCTGCGGCAGCTTCCACTCCAGCTTCAGTTACGTTGATGAAGGTTTGCTGAGTGATAAAATCTACAGCCAACCTCCCTTGTGATACACGGCTTGAATCTGAAATACCTGTCAAATCAGCTTGTTGACGATCGAATACTTTCTCAACTCCCAACTGAAAGAAGAAAAATACTTGTACGTTCAAAACAGTTTTATCATCATTTTTAGAAAAAACTGTGAAGAATGTTGAGAGTGGAAACATGTTTTGTAACCAACATCATAAAATGAATAATATCAATGAATTCGTCACTTCTTTCATCAGAAAGTGTACCATAAGGTGTCAGAATTGTGAAGATAGAAATTATCTAAATATCCAGCATTTTTTTAGGTACTTCTGATGATTGAATAGTTATTGTTACATAGCCGCCACTTCAACTAATAAATCTGACGCACCGTATGATCCCCTTGAGAAATTATGCAATGTAATTTCTTACGAAAAACTAATTTTACACCCTACTAATGTTTGCGAATTACAGGAAATAATCGCCTCATTTAAAAATAAATCGGCATTTGGTAACGACGAATTATTGATTAAAATCTTTGATAATCTTCCTGCTACTGATCTAAATGCTTTGGCGAAGGCAACCAATCATTCATTTCTAACGGGTTCCTTTCCCTCGTTCTTAAAAACTTCGATCGTAATTCCTCTTTACAAAGGTGGCGATCTAGAGAATCCTTCGAACTATCGCCCAATTTCTCTTATTCCGTCGTTAGCAAAAATGATTGAAAAACTGGTAAAAATACGTTCAACTGAACACTTGAACTTCGGTAATATAATAAGCTTCAAACAATTTGGATTCCAGTCAAACAAAAATACTCATGATGCCATATTTTCATTTTTATATGAAGTGTATA